>PVIR01000675.1:33193-158944 GCA_004026965.1 Petromus typicus | reverse complement strand
AGATGAATTTTATAAACTCTTTATGATTATACATTTATTGTTCTCTTAGTTTAAGAATTCTCATCTTTAAATTTTTAAATATTTATGTGATATGTGTGAAGTTTTAAGCTAATTCCAGTAATTCTCATCAAAATCTGTTTTAATTAAAACATGTTCTTAATAATGACTGAATTTGTGAAGAAATCCTTTGCCATTATGGTCATAGTTTTCCAAGAACAAGGAAATTATTTTAATCCTACATAACAATAATTTTGGTAAATTCCATATATTCTTAACATGTTGTCAGTATACGAGTGTGTTAATGCATTTCCTGGTAGGATCAATTTTTAAAGTTTTATTTTATTCACAGAAATAATGAGATTTTCTATGATGATCACTTTTAATGGTAATGAGGGTATTAAGTGCACCTGTATCAGTGTATGTCTTTCACCATTCATATGTGGACCTCTTTCATCTTGCAAAAACAGCAATTTTATAGATAGTCAACAATGACTCCTAAGACTTTCTGCTACCAACCACTGGAAACTGCTATTCTATTGACTGTAGTTATGAATCTGATTGTCATATACATCACATATAAATGGGATCAAACATATTTATCATTTTTGAGACTGGCTTATTTTTTAGCATATTATGTAACCATGATGTAATGTATGTCAGACTTCATTTTAAAATCTGAATAATATTCTATTATGTACTCATATATTTATACTGCAATGTATAACTTATATCAGATATTATTTATAGAACCATCTACTTCAGACATGAGTTGCTTCCACCTTTTAACTATAATCAATAATACTTATATGAACATCAAAATGCAAATATCTCTTCAGTGACCCTGTTTTCAGGTTGTTGTTTTTTTTTTTTTTTTTTTTTTTTTTTTTTTTTTTTTTTTTTTTTTTTTTTTTTTTTTTTTTTTTGTCTTTGTACCTTGAAGACAGATTGCTAGGTCATGCAGTAATTATAATTTCATTTTTAAAGTAGCAGTGATACTGTTCTCCACAGTACCTGCATTATTTTACATTCCCACCAACAGTGCACAATGGTCAAACTTTTTCTATATCCTCAACAAATGTGCTATTTCCTGTTGGTTGTTTTTTGTTTTTCTATCATAGCCATACAAATGGACATGAAGTGATATTGCAATGCAGTTTTGATTTGCCTTTCCCTAATGTTCAATTATGTGGAATGACTATCATGGGTGTTTGGGGTAATTTGCATATCCTTTTGGGAGAAATATCTATTCCAGCATTTCACGTTATTTATTTATTTACTTACTTATTTACTTACTTACTTTTTCTTTGTACTAGAGTGAACTCAGGGCCATCATACTGGATTATGTTCCCTAGGCTTTTTGTATATATTTTTTTTCCTAAAAAAGGTCTCATCAAGTCTCTAAACTGCGTGAGATGCAAATTTCCAGTTTTTCCAACTCACCCTCCCAGATTGCTGAGATTACAGGCATGTAACAGCACAAGAGCTCCTTTGCTCATTTTTAAATTACCAGTTTTTTGGTGTCGTTGAATCTTAAAAATACTCCGTATTGTTTGGATAGCAGTGCTTCGTCAGATACATTTACATGTATTTTCCTTCTGTTCTGTGGGCAGCATTTTATCTGCTCCTAGTGTCCTTTGATGCACAAAAGTTGTTTTCCATGAAGTTAAATTAGTCTGTTTTTTCTTTTGTTTTCTGTACATTTGCCATCAAATTGTAGCCATTTTCTCCCAAAATGTCATCTTTTATTGTTGAATGCACTCTTCTTTCCTGAGAAAAGCCAACTGACCCACGTGAATCCTGACAAAACAGGTTTGTCCTTTTTATTCCACTCATGCAATGAGCTTTAACTCTCTGAGAGCAGCATGGCTTTCTTTCCCACAGGTACAGAGAGGGCAGACAGCATCTTGGCTGGGATGCCAGCGCCGGCAGAGACTTCCTGTCTGGATCTGACACCATCCGTGGGACTGTGAACAAGCCACATAGCTCTCAGAACTTCTGTTTCATCCTCCACAAGTAGAGTCACCATAGTATTTAATTTACACCTCTTTGCAAGGGTTAGGTTACTGTGTGAAGCAGCAGAGCACCTGGACCCTTCGCTCAGTAGCCTCAAGGGGCCACGCGACTCTTTCTCTACTCATGTTAGAGAGGAGGTTCAGTTCAAAGTGTATGAGAAGGGTGAAGTTCTACATAACACTCCAGTGACTTAGAATGGATCTGCCATCGCGTGTCGACATCAATAGTTATTAGAGGTAGATGCAGAAGCTGGAATATCCGAAGACCCTGAAACCAGTCTACATAATCATTTCTTAGTTAGTTCTCTGACACTAAGGAAACCTGAGGAAATTCTAAGATTATGGCACACACTCTACAAATTTAGTAGCAATAACTAGTGAGTAAGAAAATAGAAAATAAGAATAAGAATGTTTTATAACTTAATAATATCATTTGAGAAAAAAATAAGTAAATAAACAATACTGAACAACACTCCATGCTACTCACTGTTGCAATTAAACAAAAGAGCAGAAAGCTTTGTTCTCACAGGACTTATCTTCTGGAAAGTAGAGAAATATGATAAATGAACACACACACATACACACACACACATGTGTACACACATCAGGTGGTCAGAAAAAGTCCTCTCTGATTTCATACAGAAGCATGAGGCATTTCTAAGTACCCTACAGAGTCCTCGAGAATAAGTATTCCAAATAGAAGCAGGAAATGCAAAAATATGAGGAGAAATTGTAGTCATTATGTTGAAACAACTGTAAAATAGACACAAGCTAGAATGTGGTAAGAAGAAATTCTACCCGAAACATAATCATGCTTATTACCTATTAGTGTCTATTTTCATCATTAAAATTTAAGGTCTGTAAGAGAAAAGACTATGTTAGTCTTTTTACACCTTTTTGTTCCCAGGTGCTTGTAAGATGGTTTACACAGAATTCTGAATCAGTAAATTTTGTGTGCTGACCAGATGGAAGAAAGGAAGGAGAAATAAACAAAAATGATGGAGGTAGCTACATTAATTTAACACTACTGTAACAAAATACCTAAGATAAGTTTCTTTATGGAAATACGCGGCTTGTTTGGTTTATGGCTCTGTGCAAAGCTGAGGAACTGCATCTAAGGATGGCCCTGCTGAAAGCCTGCCAAGATGGCCCAGGGAATCACACAGGAAGAGGCAAACACGTGCACACATGAGAGTCTATGTGGTCTGGTCTTTCTGCTCAGAATGGAGACCACTAGGTCTCCATCATGGAAGCACCCTTCTATGAACCCTCTCTAATCCTTATCCCTTTGCAAAATCTTCTTCACTCAACACCACAGTCCAATTAAATTTCTATCATCATAAATGCCTCAGGATGTGCATTAGATTTTAACATATTTCAGAAGACAACTAAGGTTCAGATCTCAGCAGTAGCTCCCAGCCTGACAATCTCACTGACCAGGACTCTGATGAAGAAAAAGGCGGACAAAGAAGTCACCAAAGGTACAAACTAGTACAGCATGGATAACACGAGGTAATGCAATAGCACTTACCTTGATCGGTTTACATTACTTCCCAGACTACATTAGTTTTGTAAATCTAACACCTTACAGAACACATGACCACAGACTGCAGTGATGGCCCAAATTCTGTACCCCGCTTCAGATTCTTGCCTCCTTTTCCAGTGCCTTCTGTCCAGGCACAGAATTAATGGATTACCTCTTGGCATTGAGTTTGCATATGTGTTTGCTTAAACCTAGAAAATGAGGTGGAATTAGACTTTGTGCCAGTTCCAAACTTGGTCCTCCAGAAAATATGAGCAAAAATAGAAGAGCTTCTGTTTGCTCTCCCCCATTTCTGCTACCACTGTGAGAATCCTCTGGGGCTGCAGTGCTAGAGGTTGAAGTAGCCATGGGTATCTCTAGTTATCCCAGAACAAATCAGCCAAGATCCATAGCTCAAGGTCACCTACTCAATTCAACTCAAAAGCATATGCATGCAAAATAAACACCTTTTACTCTACATGACTGAGTTTATTACATTTCAAAAACTAATGTACCTGTGCCCTTTTAAATTTCTCTTAAAATGTTCTCAAGCTTTTCTTTATATAAAAAAGCCTAACAAACTTGCATAGGATTGAAAATTCTGATCAGCTTTTTCTCCCCTGCAGACACAGCTGTCTTAGCAGACAACTGTAACATTCATGTTTATGGTTCTTTTTACTATTTAAAGTACCCAGGATTTTCTTCTAAGTCAGATAATGAATGATCAAGTATTATTTCCTTCATATTTTAAGAAAACTCAATTCATCTTTGCCTAGTATACCAATGGAATCTATTTGAATAGATCAAGCCTAGAATAACAACTAGAGGAGAAAGTGATTCTCCAACACAACCTGCAAGTTACTGTAATCTAATCAAACTCTATCTATCACATGCAACACCCACTTCAGCAAAACCCTGTGTATTAGCAAGTGTTTCCCACTGGCTACCTAGAAACTCAGCTGAGCTCTGCTTTGCACCAATAAAAGATAACAATGATTTTGCATTTTCAATAGTTTATAGTCTCTGAAAGTTTTACAGAGAACACAAGTATGTATCAGTGTTCATGCCTAGAAGCAACAGAAATGCCCCAACGCTAATTTAACTGAGAATGGAGGTTTGTCATTTTGAGGAATCCTAGGGAGCTGGATAGCTTAATTCATAGCGAAGTGTGAATCACGAAAGGTTTGGTCAGAATACCACTGTCTTTAAGCATCAGACACCACTGCCCCCAGGATCTTGACCATCCCCACTGGGTCTGGAATGAATTCATTGACGGCTTCATGTCATTCACCTCGCAGTAGAACTGGGAGGTGGTGACGTATCGCTGCTTAATTGACCAAACATAGTTCCAGTAAGCAATCAATTGTGCCAGTTCTGATGGACTTGTTCCTAAGTGCTGTTCCTTCATTCCCAACTAAGCTGAGCAGCAGTCATATCATTCAAGGAGCTAAATAAATAAACACTTGGAATTTTTGCTTTTGAGAACAATAGATGAGTTCTTTTCCACCAGAATAACTTATAGCAAAGATTTTTATCAAATATACTAAGAACATACTTAATGTGAAATATGTACAACACAAATTATATTTCTTTTAACACTCAGGAAAAGTAAACGTGAGATGGTAAGGGTAGGAAGCAACATAACCACCTGAGGCATAGAGAACTGGACTCATTTATTAACTTATTCAACAAAAATTCCCTGAATGTATCAATCATTCTGTCAGTCACTCAGGATACTGTGAAAAAGATAAAATCAAAGATTGCATGGTGTAGATGCGATCTTTTAGGCAGACAAATAATATTTGTTATAACCCAAAGAAAATAGCGTAATAACTCTGAGGGAAAGTGAATTAGTATCTCTTTTTTTAAGTGGCAGTTAGGGAAAGGAAGCAATAATTGAAGTAGGTGTACAAGTCTGATCAGGAAATCGAACAAAACTGTAGGTGAAGAAAAGAAAGGCTACAGTGTGAAGCAGATTTTAAGAGTGGAGAAAAAGGCAAATGTCTCTGAAGCTATGTTAGAGCTAAAAAGGAATGCCAGAAGCATTCCAAATATAAAGCTGAGCTGCAGTTAACCTTACCAACTACGAAAACTCCCATAATCTAAGAGGGAAGTCAAGGCTATCAAAACTCTCGATATTATCATCTGCTCAATGTCCACTATTCAACAAAGAATAATAAACATGCACAAAATGAGAAAGTGATGAGTAAACAAAAAAGGCAGTCGATGAAAACAGGCCCTTATTTCACAATACATACCAAACATTCTGGACCTCATTTATATCCATGAAATAAGAAGAAAATGTTCAAAGAGAAAAGGGGAAGGGAGTAGAGGAAAGTAAAGAAGGAAAAGAAAAAAATTGATTGTAAAAAAGGAAACAAAGCTTATGTATACAGGGGATGGAGGGCTATAGAGAGGGCACGGGAATGGGGAAAATGACAACCAAGATATGCCATGTAGAGGTATAAAGTGCCAATGTTGGATGTGATCATAATGTATATTTAAAATGTACCAATAAACTCAATAAGGAAAAAAAAATAAAACAGGCCCCAAAATGACAGCACTGATCCACATAGGACATAAAACTATTATAATCATTACCATAAATGTTTTATTACTTCCATTATTGAAGAGACAAAATACTCAACATGTAAAGTTGAAGGAGGAAAGGCTTAGTTCAGCTCACTGTTTGCAGAGGTTTCAGCCCTTAGTCCCCTGGCAGGGTGGCCTGGCAGAAGGGCATCAAAGAGCAGAAACAGTCCACGGAGTGGCAGGAAGAAGGCCATAAGCAGCAAGCCTGCCTTCCATCTTTCCTTTTATATGACATCCCGCCTGCAAGCCTCTTGATTGGTCCACCCATACCCAGCATGGGCTTCCATTAGCCACAGCCAGAACTCTGCTAAACTTTTTTAGTTATCACACACCCTTAATACCAATATCTTGCATCCTAGATTCAGCCATCTCTGAGAAGCCCCACCTAAGAGCAGAGGAGGTTTCAGGGGGACATGTAGTTATAAGACATAACAATAAATATACTTAAAAAATTAAAGTGAAACTATGACAGCAAACTGACAAGGAACCACAAGGAACAAACAAAGCTAAAAAAGATAGAACCTACACAATTTAAAAATTCACTGGCTGAACTTAATGGTAGGTTACATTCTGCAGAATAAAGGTGAATAACCTTGAAAACAAGACAATAGAAAGTATATAAAAACTGGAGAACAAGACAGAAAAGAATGAAGCAATTCAATGACAATATAAGAAGGTCTGAAATATGAAAATGCAAATAGAGGACAAAAAAGGGTGAAGAGTCAAATATATTTGTAAAACTAGTACAACAAACCTCAAATCTTAACTTACATACATACTAAGAAAATACAAAACATGCTCCAATTGCTAGAAGAAAGAAAGGGAGGAATAAATGAGCAAGGAAACAAAAAAACCTGGGGAAGGAAATAACAAGGAAAAGGAAGAGAGGCAAAGAGGGAAGAAAAATGTAATCAAAGCAACCCCAACACACAGCATGAGCCAGAAGCAGTACATATACATAACAAAGGCATTTGGGCAAATCATAGTGAATGAGTAAAAAATAAAGGAAAATACCCAACAAGGAAGTCAGGGTGGAAATATTATGTCAAACATCTGAGAAAACAGTAAAAATGATATTCAAACACATAGGTACACAATCCGCATGTTCCTGCTGTATTATTGAGAGTTAAATGTTGTTTCATTTGTAATCTGGAAGCTAACCAGGCCAAAAAAGTAACTGTAACTCCAAAGGGACAATGATAAGAATCACAGTAGACTTCTCATTAGGAATCATGAACACCAAAAGACAAAGGGACAATATGCGAGGCATAGTGAAAGGAAAGCACTTTGACCCAGAATTCTACTTCCAATGGAAATATTTTTCAAAAGTACAGGTAAAATAGGACCTCTTTTGCAAATAAAAAACCGAGAGCATTCATTTGTAGAAGTCATGGTATGAAGAAAGATCATCTCAGCAGGTTTTAAGTGTTTTTCCATTCCAAGAAAAAAATAAAAATAAAAAGGACCGGCTATGGACTGTCTCCTTGGAAGGAGTGTCTAAATCCCAAGATATCTCATTTGATTACAGTATCTTTGGAAACTTGAGCAACACCAAATAATTCATGTTGTGATTTATGGAGGGGGCTTTGGGCTACAAGGTATCAGTCTGAGCTCTGGAGCTACTCCAGGCCTTCTCTGCTCCAATTCCATCCAAGGATCAGCCAGTCTTCCCAGTTATCAGTGTCTTGTAAGCATTGCCATGCAGCACTGCCGGAAAAACAGAGCATGACCATGTGCTTCACTGGGAGAGAAAATGAAGTTTGCAACCTTTTTCCCCCACAAATTATAGGGATATACCGATAAGCTGATGAAAGTTCTAGAAGGTGGAATATGATATCACAAGGAAACGAGGATGAAAAGAAAGAAATGGGGAAGTCTTCCCCTGAAGAACACACATTACATGTTTTCATGTGTTTCCAACTTCAAATGACTTAGGTGATGGAAATAACAATAGGGATTTTTGCGAGGAGACAGTAACAGCTACAGGGGATGATGATCATTTTTAAATGTACGTGTCCAATTTTGCTGTGCAACAGATATAATCTTTATATACATCAGAATGGATGGATGGATAGATAGATAGATAGATAGATAGACAAATAGATGGAATAGATAGATGGAATAGATAGACAGGTAGGTACATAGTTATTTCTATTAAATATATAAATAAAGTAGGCCTGAGATTGCAGTTCAATGATACTATGCTTGCAAGGCATACTCAATGTGCCATAGTCAATTACAGCACAACAAAATGGACAAAAACTGTACAATACATCTTACAAACACACAACTGGGAACAGTCCCTTGCAAGAGGATGTGTCCAAGAAAGATAGATAGATGGCTGTGTTGATACAAGAATTTCCCATTCTAATGTAACATAGCAAAATAGCCAGATCACAACTGTGTAAGTCAGAAACATTTTGGCCCTTTTTCTATTGCCCAGCTACTAACTATATATTCTTAAGTAAATTCCTTAATCTCTCATAGCTACAGTGACCCATTTGTACCACAAGGCAGATAATACTCACCTTTTAGGGCTACAGTGAAAAGAATCAATAAAATGTTATGAACAGAGGAATTCCACACAGACTTATAAGCATCTTTGGTTTATGAGCCCTCTTCATCGACTCCTGTTAGAGGGGAAAAAGTACTGGGCTTGTTTTGTTCAACTAAAGCATGATCAAATGAACTCTGCATTCCTGAAGAAACTACTGATCTATGTACACACCTTCAAAATGTCCCCTCAGTTTCTTATTAATTTTGGTCTAAATTGAAAACAGTAAAGTTGCATAGCTAGCAAATACGGCTCACTACAGATGCACTTGATAGAGATGAAATAATTTTCAAGTCACTGGAGCCATGTCTAGGAATTTTGACATTTTCTACGAAGCATATCTTATCCCAGGGCCTCCAAATTGCTGCAATCGTTGTTCACTTCTATTTTCCTACACTGTCACACCTCACAATATTATCATCACTGTTACCCAAGACAAAAAAGGAAGGGGTGGTGAATATAAAGATCTAGAGATATGAACATGGTACTTTCAACCAGTCTCTATTTTGAGAAACCAACGTAACTCATCAAATTATGCACATGGAAGTTTCATGTATCTACCATTAAGACTTTGAGGATGCAGTTTCTTAATAGGGAAAGTATCGGTACAATAGAATTACTATTTTACAAGAGTAGTTTTCATCTCAAACTTTGTCCTACTGTTTTCACAAATACATTTGTACATTCTACCCTCATTTCAAGTCAATAAAATCTGATCAGAACTCATGAAATTGTACAGAAAACAACAGTGAAGAAGATAGGCTAAATATTAAGTAAAAATAAGATTTGATTCCAAAGTCTTATGGTGCAGCAAGTTCTGATATTTATGCCAGGATGAGTGTGGAAAATTATCTCCTGCTGTGAGTTAATGAGCTTCAATTTCTAGCATTTCAATCATTTAATTTCTCATTTGCAAAACACTTTAGAAATCATTTTTCACATCACCCATTATATTTATACTGGAGAAAAATGTTTCAGAGAGGGAAAGTGATTTTCTTGAACTCACATAGCTTATCAGGATCCATATTGGGTTACTGAGATTTCTTGACTCAGGTATAAAGCTTTTGAGGAAAAAAGTCTGCCAAGAAATGGACAAGTGAGATCGAGCCAAGGTTTCCTAATCAAGAAAATCTAGATTCACATCTTACTTTGTCTAGCACATGCAATCTTAGAGTTGTTATTTACCTTTTTAATCCTTAATTACTTTGTTAGAAAAATAAGTGTCTATCTTAAAGGGATACGTTGAACTTCATGTGAAATAATAAATACAAAAGAAAACCACATAGATTATCTGGATTACTGTAAAATCCCAACAGAAGTCAGCTATTGGAATTCTCATTACCAGCTTCCTCTCTGATAGTTGAACTTTCAGGCAGTAATGATGCCACTGACCCCTGTGAATGAGCCAAGGTCAACGGGAGCTCTGTGGCTTCTTCATTATGAATAATGAAGCTGAAAAGCGTCATTTCAAAATAAGTCATTAATCTCATTCTCCCTGCATATATTGCTCACACCTTCTTTGAAATCTGCATTCTCTTGTATACAGGAGTTAGTAAGCAGATCTGAGGAATGAAAGTGTCCAGAAAGGATTTCTCCAGTCTTTGCCTATATTGTAAGACCAGAAGTTCTGCCTAGTCATGTAACAGATTTTTGAAGTAAACCGTATCTTTCACTCAGAACATGCAGTTATTTTGTGCCAGTGTGGTTCATTTCTATAGGCTACTCTGCATCAAAACCTAGAAACTTAGGCCATACTATAATTAGAGAAGATGAAAGAGTAAAAAGAAATGTATTAGTGGCTTTCAGACTCGTGTGAGGTCCTACCTGTTTCTTCAGCAGCTGCCAATATAAATCATTTTAATGTCTTCGGAACTTTTTAAGTACGTGAAGGAGATAATGCATACTTCTCTATCTATGAAGATCAAAAGAAAACATCTACGGCTATCTCCTAATTCTTTTCTTTTTTCATTTCTTTAAAAAAGACCACAAAAAAAGTAATGCTCAACGATCAAAGAACAGGAAAAAACAAATCTAAAAGTCCTCTTGTTCAATGGTGAGATTTTCTTAATCCAAATCAAGACTGTTTACATGAGGAAAATAATCCTAATACATTATATGACACCTAGATCACAAATAAAAATGCTAATGCAAAGAGTTCATACTTGCTGGCAACAAGTAGGGTGGGAATAATGAATAGTGCCAATGTAATAACAGTGACCATATGTCCAGTGTAGGATTTATATTGGTTAGAGTGTGCTTTTTTTTAGTACAGTTTAGTAAAGACTGCTCTTTCACATGGCATGTTGATCTCTCTTCACTACCATGAATGCCACTGCCTTTGTGTTTTGTAATTTTGTAATTTTTAGTTTTTAATGTTTCAAATGAGCAGATGATTGTATGTGTTATGAGGTTCCATGTGGTGTTCTGTACATATGTTCATTACATAAGAGTCAACAGAGCATTTAAGTTGCCCATTGTAGCATGCATTTAACATCTCTATCACTTGTATGATACTAAAATGCTAATCATGTTTCTTTATAATAGTACGAGGGCTCATACCTCCCATCTAGCTGTGTCTTTCCACTACTTAACCATATGCTCCTATGCTTCTGTTTCTTACCTATCCAGCTTCTGGTAGCCACCGCTCTACTCTTTACTCCTATGACACTGTCTTTTTCAGATTCCACATGTGAGTGAAAGCAGACAGTATTAATCTTTCTGTGATCGGCTTATTTCACTTAACATTAAAGATCTCCCAGTCCAATTATATCACCATAAAGGGCTACATTTCATTCTTTGTTAATGGCTGAGTGGTATCCTATTTTGTGAGCATACCACATTTCTAAATCTATTTATCTGTTAATTGGTACATAGTGTGTTTTTGCAGCCTAGCCATTATGAATTATGCTGCAGTAAACAGGAGAGTGTAGATGTCTATTTGACTAATTTCATTTCCTTTGGAACCCAGTAGTGAGCTTCTTGGATCCTACAGAAGTTCTACTTTTAATTTTTTGAAGAGCTTCTGTATTCCTTGTCTGTTCCACATCCTTATCAGTGTATTTATCATTCATTTTTCTAGATACAGGTGTTTTTAGTTGTCACTCAGATTTTAGGTAAACATGAAATTTGATTTGGGAGGCAGAAGAGGGGAGAAAAATTAATGAGTAAAGCAATCCACTGGTTTAAAGATACAGCCTGGATCTTAAAACTAAATAATTCATACTTTATGCACCATATTCCTCATTTGTAGAAATGTATCAGATTTGGTGCTGCAGATTGAGCTGGGTATAAAACTTGAGAGATTATCAACACAGTGCAGATTTCCAAGGATCTTATAGTCTGGGGAGAACGGAAGTCATAAGAAAGATGGTGATGCTGTAATGTGCCAGGACCATAGAAAGAGGGTGAAACCCCAGCAAAGATGCACTATATGCCAGTTTCCGAAGCACCCATGGCAGTGAGCCAGAAAGGTAAAATGTATAGGTGAGGATTTAGGGAGTGTGATAATCCGGAAAATGATAAGAAGTTGCATGTGGCTGTACAATTAAGGTCAGGAGGGAAGTTTACAATAAAAGAAATCCAACAAAGTCAAGAGGGACAGTTCACAAAAGTCCTTTTATGCTAAGTTGGGTAATTTTACTTTTGTTTTCTGAAGCTAATGAGTGGAACTGAGAGATCAATTTTACTTGTTTCGGTTAAAAAAATAGCTTGAAACCAATGGTTTCTGCAGCTGAGTCCATGATCAGATGTTGAAATGGAAATGAAGGCTCAGTACAAGCAGTTAAGAAGGCAAAAATATGCACAGCTTGGTCATTAAGAAGATAAGAGAATGAAACAGACTCGATGAGAGGAATGGTCCTGCTCACTTCTTCCTCTGATTAAGTAGCACACCTTTAAATCATGCCAGCTAAGATTGTGTACACTATTTTATTTTGTAATACACAAATTTTGCTCTATAATTGTTACTGACTTGCTTTTCATCAAAGAATAAAATCTACAAAAAGCAGTAGACATGCAGTGTCCCATGCAGTAGACATGCCGTACACCCACTGGTTTCCATGTTTTGTGTCTTCCTGCTTAGTGCAAAATCCCTTAACATTCTATCATTTTTTAATCATACTTACCACGAGAATGAAGTATAAATAATTTTACTTCCAAGATAAGGACGTAGATCCCAGAATGTTTTTATTATCTCTTCACAGTGGAAGTCATAAAATCTAGAGATTCTGATTCCAATTCCATATCTTATCCATTTGGGTCATCATTTCCATCACTTTGCTTGGATATAATACTCCCTGTTACATCTGTTTTCTCTCCTTCTTATATGACCATATAAGGAACACTGAACTGTTTACTACTTAGAGGACAAGTAATTAAATACATTCCACATCCCTCACTTTCTACCATGAAACCAACTAACCAGTTTCAACACCACCCAAAATTCTGACCCCTTTTTCTGAATTCCAGCACCTGCCAATTCCATTATAGTAACAATCTAGCCTATTATTGCACAAAAATCATGGCTTCCACACTCACTTCCCTGGCTTTGGGGCATGGTAGAAAAGTATTGCTGGTAGGAAAATTAAGTTGTAATGCTTCATGGGCTGAAATAATTGTAGAGTGAAATGAATGCAAACTCTTACCCATAAATAAAACCAGTAAAGCATAATTTATCTATGAAGCTCCAATGTCCTGAACTGATGCTATGATGAAAAGACTTTGATAGATAATATTTCACACTTCAACAAACAGCTGCCTTTAACTCTGCAGCTGTCAAATGCTCACAATCATTTTTCACATGAGGATTACCTGTCTCTTTCAATTTTAGCTTAAAATATTGCCCCCAAACTGAATGTATCATCTTTCCAGATACATGAAAGCGTATTGTGGTTATTGTTCCCATGCCAGACAATAATATAAAAATAGATTTCATCCAATTTCAAGGACTTATACAAATGACACCATTTCATAGGTTTAACATTTATTTGGTGTTTGTGCTCCATGAATGGCTTCTATACTTGCTTAGCAACCCCTAGCTTGTTAGTTGATGTGGATCTTTTAACAAGTTACACAAGTGTGTATCAGAAACTTTCCATTTAGTTCTCCAAAATTCTGATAGTGGATTGTATCATTTATGCTTTTCCACCTAGTGTAGAACTAGACCACATTTCTTGTTGCAAAGAATAGTCCATAAGTGAATGAGATTCCACTAGCAGCTTGAGACATGTTGGCATGGCTGACATTTCCTTTAGAAATTATAGTGGGCCTTAGTACTCTAGACTGAGATCAAGAAAACAACTCTGGGAACAAATTTCAATTCTACCCAAATCAGAAATGACCAGTGGATCACAAATGATGAAGAACAATTTTTTTTATTTTGTAACCCATGGAGATATTGTTTTGCTTTACCAAAAGTAGAGTTAACTAATACAGACTAATCTCCTGTCTCTCACTGACAGTTGAAACCATTCATAAGACACTCCTTATTCTGTTCATGACTGGCTAATAGAAATCCAAAACCAAAATTAAATGATTAAGTTAGGTTCCGGGTTTGATCACTTAAAAATACTGTGGACTTAGGCAAAGCCATTTTAACATGCTTGAGTATCTTATCTGTAATTCAGAGCTAATAATATTTTTCTCCCAGGAGTTAGGACGAGTATTAACTGAGATAAATCCTGCAAATCCATGAACATAAGTCTTTTTCAGAATAGTACAGGATCTAGTGACAGACTGTGTCCAAATCTTGGATTTCACTCCATCTGGCTAGAAATAGAGGACTTATTAATGTATTATTTTTACTGCCCACATGTATCCCTTCCTTTCTCTACTGCTTCCTCTGTAAGTATTTATTTTACAGTGTGGCCTAGTTCTACAGTGGAAGGAAGGGCAGGAATAATCCAAACTATCATCAGAACTTAGGGGAAGCTATTTGGAGGGCCCTCCATACAGATGTGTGTAACTTACTAGAACATCATCAAATTGCAATTATAGAAATTATTAATCAACTATAGGACTAGGAGGTGTAAGTGAGGCATTTATGCCATGTAAATGTCAAACTACTTATATAGTGTTCCCTTGTGTTGGAATTTAGAGGCAGGTGAATAAAATTTTTCAAATCAAAACCTTGCACCATTGGTCTCACAGTGATTGGCTCATGGGTGACCATGTGACCATGTGACCAAAGCCTGGTGAAACAGAGCTCTTCTCAAAACTTCTTCTGAAGCTACAGAAATGAGGTGATCCTTTTTTTCTTTTGATTGGGTGCTGAATATGCAACAAAAGCTTGGAAATGAACTGGCTATCACTAACAGTATATTTGGGAAATCTACTTTAAAGTGAAGCTAACACACAGTGTATCAGACCAAGACAGGAAATTAATTCTGATTACATTATGTAAGCCTCTAAATCGACCCGGACTGCAGACAGACCCACTAATCCGCATTTCAGGGTCATAAGCCAGTCTATTCCACTTTGTGTGGGCCAGCTTAAGATGTGTGTCATCACCTGCGTATAAGAAAGTGTGACCTTAGGAAATACAGCTGACTGGGAAGGGGATTTAGCTCAGTGGTTCTGGCGCCTGTCTTGAAAGCTCAAGGATCCAGGTTTGATTCCCCGGTAACCACATACAATACTAGATGTGAAGACTCACACCCAGCAGCAATCGGTACCACATATCACAGTGCTGGGCGTGGTGGCTCACACCTGTAATTCCAGCACTCGGGAGGTATAGGCAGGAGGATTGCTGTGATATGAGTTTGAGGCTGAGCTCAGGGCCAGCCTGAACCACAAAGGAAGACCCTGTCTCAAAAAAAAAAAAAAAAAAAAAAAAAACCCTCCTACCTCCAGTCCACCAGTGCAGTACTTCCCGGGGTGCTGGTCTTAGGCAAATACTTCTTTTCTAGCCTTTTACACCTTTCATAGCTTCACAGTCTCATCCACACTACACAGAAAATTCATGGACAATGTGGTTAAATACTGTTAACTTTCCTCCTCTTCCCAACTGTATGCCTTTAAACTTTTGTTCAATGTTTGCTCTTTTCCTCAAATCTCCAAGGCAATGTTCCAAGTATTTTCATTCATTTCTGAGCAAAATTCTTTCTCTATAATAAAGATAACAGCTCCTCTCTCCAAGATCAATCCCATTTTCTTGCTTTATTTTTAATTTCTGCCTGTCTCATATCTTGGATACTCCTCTACAGATTTATAAATCTCATAACCCAAACCCAGAATAAAAATGTGAGAGGAAAGTTAAAAGAAACACTACTGGCAACAGAAAATCAGTTTGCTCTGGTTTTTTATTCGGCTTCATTTTCTCTCTCCATCCACTTGCTACCAATAACCTTAAAAAAGAGATCTGTTTTTATCTGTTTTGTTTCAACATACTGCTCACTTTTACAAGATTTTGAGTCCATTACCTGATTAAAATTGTATAATCTAACATGTTAGTAACAGGAAAATTGGGGGGGTGTATATCACAACTATGTAATCATTTCTACCCATTTATCTGTAAACTGTAAATTACCTTTAAAAAGCCTGCCAATTCAAACACAATAATAACATCCACGTATAGTATTACAGGTAAGTGGCAGATAAACACACATAAAATTCAACTGAGATTCTAAATTGTGGAGGGGAAACCTATACACCGACTCTCATGGCTTGTCTGCATTCATCTTCTTCCTTTATCTCTATACTCTAAGACACTGCTAATCTAATTTCCAGCTCTAGGGTAGAGCACCTGCATATCTGCTGTTTCCTTTTTAAAAGTCCTAACATTATAACAAAACCAACAGGAGAAAATCCACACATATATTGCAGGTAATATACTGGTTAAAGTAAATTATAATGCTAATATGTAGTATTACATGAATTAATACAAAAAACCCAGACGCACTTTTTCCTAAGGAGCCATTCCTTACCAAGTAGGCCACCCTTAAACTGGAGACTCATTCCCCCTCCTGACTGCACCACGTCAATTAAAGTAATTGTCATCTTCTTCTACTTAAGAACAAAACCTTGACTCATGTATGGATGGAAAGTTTGCTTCCTATACCTATGGTCTCCTGGAAGTTCCTGTTCTCATAGACTGTGTTATTTCTTTTTTCCAAGTGTGGAAACTAAGACATGAAATAATACCTGAAGCCCATGACTGAAAACAGAAAAGTTTAGCTTAGGTAATGATTAGGAGCAGATTCAGTCTTTAATCACCTGGCTTGAGAGAAAGAATATTTAGGCAGAACCAAGTTTTTAAATTCATGCCAGCCAGAAACAGAAGAGGGGAAGAGAGCCAGAGAGAAAGGGGCAAGGGACCACCCATAGTATCCAACGATGCGCCCCCATTGTCCACCCTCACACACTCAGAAAGTGTTCTTTACTGATCTCCCAGACATTTCTTAATCCAAGGAAGTAGATATGTCAAGGTTAAAAGTCACAGAGAGGTGAGATTGACTCTCCATGATATTGTTCGTAACTGTTAAGTTACGATAGGTTACATCTATAGAATTTTAGTCTTTGGATTCCAGGACTAATCTGTCTCAACCTCATCAAATGATGACTCAGAAGAAGATGAAAATAACTATCATCTCGTGGGTGGAACCCTCTTGGGATAGGTGAATCAGACCAACAGTAAACTTGCCATCCTAGAAACTCTGCTTATTTCTAAGTAGTTGGCTCCCATTGACTTCAAGTAATGGGCCTCTTGGAACATCCTTCCCTACATTTATAACACTGCAATTTTCCAAGTGATCTGAAACATTTCCTAAAATTCAATATGTCAACCTTAGGTCAACTTGCAGATATTGGCTTTGGTGCTAATTTCTTCTCCATAATCCCCAAGCATGTTCTCAATTGCTGGGGGTCATGTTCCCAAAATGCCTGGGCCTTTTTGGCTGAGGTCATTAGTGTAGCTTGAACCAGAACAAACCCAGTTCTTGCAAAAAATGAGACATTGCGGAAAAGTCACGGTGTGCATTTACTAGAACAGGAAAGTTAGCAGAAATAATTCAGTTAATTGTCTACTTATTTTCAAGTGGTTCGAGGTTTCATCTTCTAATTGACATAAAAACCATGACTCAAGTGTTTATTTATGTACTTTGAAAGACTTCAGAGCTTTTCTAAGTTGTTTGCAGTCCCTTCATTCTATAGATAAGAAAATAGAAACTATCTCAAAGCTAAATCATCACAGATAGGAAGGAGTGGGTTCCTCCGAGAATGCTGATCAAACCTGCCTTGCTTTTCCTCCATGAAATTAAGTGCACTCAAACTTAAATACTGGAACTGAACATATATTTGCAGAAGCCCACATTTATTTGCATGCCTGTCAGGTTGTTAAATTACTTAGAACTTGTTCTGTGGTGATATTCATTCTGCTGGGTTTGCCCACCTACCCAGATGAAATCCTTTAGTGCCTATAGTGTTTGTCCTTTTTCTGTAGCTTGCAACATTCCCAATTTAGTATCATCTAATAACATTACTAAAGGGCCATTTATTTTCTTGTATATCACATGAACTGATAAAGGCAGAAAAGCTGAAGTTCTTAAATGCAGATGATTTTTCTCTTCAAGTCTATTTCTCAGGTACCACAAAGAATATAATTTTTCATGTAATTCTGAGATATTTTGGGGGGAGGAGATGATCATTTAAATCAAATAAAGTCAGTGTCCCATAAAACAGAAAACTACACTGGCAGATGGAACAAAGGATGTGTTGAAGAAGCAACACTTAAAAGTATGCAGAGGGGATGGAAGGAAATTCCTGTGTGAGCCCCGGCATGAATAGAAACGAAGGGAAAGTGTCATCAGCCCCATCTTGAAATTTACAGAAAATCAAGGAAAGGGGGTGCAGAAATGGACACGGTGAGAATCCTAATGCAAGGGAAGAAATAATGTATTTAGATAAAATTCACGCTCAGATTTAAAAGAGAAAGAAGCTGGGGCCTAGTTTCTGACTTAAACTGTTCATGTCATGTTGCTCCTTCAATTGGACCATTCACATAGTTATTTCATCTTTTCAAAGAAGTAATTCAGCATGTGTTACAGTTCATATCTGGGGGTCCCTCCCTGTAAAAGTCTGATGCACTCGTAGGTAGGGATTTGGGGAGGTGATTGGACCACTGGGCTGCGACATTCACCAGCCCACTGATGAGCTTGTGGCGAATGAGATGTTGGAGGATGAAGCCTGCTGAGAGGAGGAAGTGAGTGTCTGGGGGCGTGGCCTGAAAGGATGTACCTCCTTCGCTCCTCCCGTGACCACACTCTACTTCCTGCCACCATGCCTGAGCTCTTCTTTTGCTACTGGTACCCTCTGCCATGCTGTTGTGCCTTAGCACCAGCTAACGAGGGACTGGAACCTCTACCAACTGTGACCAAAATAAACCTCTCCTCCTTTAAATTGTAAGATTCTTGTATTATGTCCCTGTGATGAGAAACTAACTAAAATGAAACCATTTTATTTTCCAGACCTTTGCCACTTGGAAAAGTTAGAAAGTTAAGCAGAAAGCATCTTTCACAACTTGTGTTTTAATGAGATGTAAACATAATGGCTGCGGGAGTGATGATGCTCATGGTCACTTCCATAATAAGCAAGGAACTCACACGAGACCTTCCTAAATCAGGTCACCTTCTGAACTGAACATTACTCGTTTTTCTAATGAAATTTAAATGGGACAGTGCAAAAAGTTATAGGGGAATTCCCCTGAAAGAATATCAGTAGAGACAAAGACAAAGAAACACAAGTACTCTATTCTTATATGGAAATAAAATGAAATGAATTCATCTTTCAAGGAAGATGCTGCTACTTATGGAGGAATGTTGGATGTAGAAATTAACCATTACCCTTTTAACAGTTAATGCTACAGGGAGCTGTAGATTCCTAGATAGCAATTGCTTAATCTTGTATGGAGGCCCATGAATACTCCTACATTCTTCTTACAGGTTAAAATTTAAAAGGAGGATGATTTAAAGTATGGACGCTCAAGGAAAGGTGTCTGGATACTAGCGGAAGGGCCATGTCCAGTAGGGTTCTAAGCAGAATGCAACTTGAGTCATTGTCAGCTGACAGTCCATTGTTCCTCCAGCGACGAGATTTCCAAAGTCATTGTCAGGTGAAAATCTACCTATGAATCTGCCATCAACTATTTATTTTGTATGAATTTTAAATACAAATAAAAGTGTGTCAAGATGATCCGCAAGAAATAAATAACACGCGAATAAAATTGGAACACCATCACGCAGTCATAAATGCCAGGGAAGACCATCCAAAAAGAAGACTATTCTTGGGAGTAACAATGTCACTCACTCTGTTCTTTAAGAGTTTCAGGGCACATAAAGATATGTGCTGCACTCCTGAATTCATGTCAGTTTTCTTGTTATTTCTATCATGGGTGGGCACATCAAAGGAAGTATCTTTCTAAGCACAATTGAATCTTTTCTCCTCACATTTATATTAAGAAGCATGGGGAGATCAAGTGACTTCTGGCCATTCCTAAACTAGGTCCACCATTTGAGAAGAGATGACTTCTATCCTGAATCCTTTTTATTTAGATAGATACTGCAACAATAGATACAGAACTCAGAAGTAAACAATATAAAATACAAGAAATTTGAAATTTATTTTGACATACTCCTTCAATGTAGTTTTAAATAATGAGCTTTGATAATGATTATACCAGCCGTCTGTCACTTCTGGGTAGCTCCAACCTGTCAGAGAAAATCAAGCTAAGACAGGAGAATCTCTCTGCCTTGAATTTTAATGCACTTCTTTCTTTATGAAAAAAAGGGTTTTTTCAAGTGGCCCGATTTGGATATGACAATATGCTCTTGAGTATTATTTAATATTTGCATTTGTGTTAGAGGTATATTTTGCTAGGAGGAAAACAGAATTTTTGCAAAAGGGAAGGACAATAGGTGGAGAGAGGGAGAGAAAAAGGAGAAAAGGATGAGAAAAAGAATTAAGGTGTTATGTAAATTTATCAGATCTCTCATGAGGAATATAATCATTTGTACTATAAACTTGTACAAATAGAAATAAGAACTTTAAAATCTTCAACTTAATGGAGTAATTTTATTAAAAATTATCACTAATTAATTTCTCTGTACTTTTAAGGCAAATCCAGTTTAATATGTATGTAAGCAGATGCACAATGGATAGGTTCCTCTTCTTTTACATATTTATGTTAAATGTTGTTTGTTTTGATATTTCACTTTTCCTTAAATAGAGCACATTACAGAAATGGAAAAAGTTTTCAGGACTTCAGAACAGTTACTATTTATGTCACTCCAGGACTGATGCTAAGTGCTAATTACTTTGACCATAACTGCTAATAAATTGTGATTACTTCTTCCTTATTATGTGTGTGTATGTGTGTCTGTGTGGGACAGAACTCCCCTGAATAGGTTCACTATCATTGGCTCTCAGTCCAATATCTCCCCAAATTTGTGATTAGTATATCTTTTTAATTTTATTATTTTATTTAAATTCTATGATTTCATCTTCCAGCTGGGACATAAATCTAAATCTTAATAGTTAGAATTTCCTGAATTATTACATAACTGATTTAATATGTGTGCACACCCACACACATACACAGACCATTGTTATTTGACAAATCAAATCTGGCATATAACCACTAAATATTTTGCCATCATTGGCTAATGATAATATGTTTCTAGTATTTAGAATGGATAATTCTTCACTTACTGCACTGTAATGTTCTCAGTGGTGCAGGAAAAACATTTGTGCAATTCATACTGTGACTGAAATAGTTTGACAAATTTTTCATAAATTAAAGTCCCCCCATCAATTAGAACAAAGCAAACTCGATGCCAGTAGGATCACACTCATTATAATCATAGTACGAACAGAACTGTATCCAGAGGAATTTCGAGGGAAGAAACACATCATACCATAAACTAAAGCACATGAAATCTTCAGAAGGAAAAGACGCTAAAGGACAACAGATCAAAGAAAAATGTACATCTGTAAAAAAAGGATAGGATTTTTAAGCTTTCTAGTAGAAAAACAAAGTGAGATATTGACAAAATTTGAATTTAAGATCATGCACACTGTTTAGACTAAATAGCGTTTTCTCCCCCGCTCCTAATTACTTTCCTGAGCTGTGTTAAGATTTCTCTCCTGGAGCCTCAGCTGCATATATGGAGTCTTACCTTTTATTTTCAATCACATTCTTACAAGAAAGCAGAGTTAGGGCCAGGGATTTAGCTCAGTGGTTCTGGCACCTGTCTTGCAAGAGCAAGAACCAGGTTCAATCCCTGGTAACCACATACAATACTGGGTGTGGAGACTCACGCCCAGCAGCAACCAGTACCACATACCACAGTGCCGGGCGTGGTGGCTCATGCCTATAATCCCAGCACTCAGGAGACAGAGGCAGGAGGATTGCTGTGATGTGAGTTGGAGGCTGAGCTCAGGGCCAGCCTGAATTACAAATCAAGACCCTGTCTCAAAAAAAAAAAAAAAGGAAACAGAGTCATATCGCTATTTTTCCTGGTTTTATCTATTGATGCAAGTGGAAGTATAATGCTAAAGTACTATTAAGTTTTTAAAAATTACTCAGTTCTCTCATGTCCAATATAAAATATCAACAGTCAAGAAATGAAAAATAAATGAGTATTATATTGTTTAAGTGACTCAATTTTCTTCGAAATAACTATGAAAAATATGAAGGCTGAATAAAGAAGATGATTCCAAAGAAAATACACAAACACCTACACACATATACGGCCACACGTGTGTGTACACACACAATACTTGAGAACTGAAGAGTGCAGATAGGTGAAAGATGAATGGAACATATTTGTCTTTCAAACACTTCTATTGGTTTCCTACGCTGTTAGTGAAATGTAGATTTTTATTTTATGAAATAAAAGGACATTGGGTGGCCCAGAATATAACAGTCAATGAATAGGACAAGAACTCGGAGTTACTTTCTAGCCTTTTAATCTCACAGCTCTTGAGACAGATACATATGTAAATAAGTAGAGCATGTGGCATGCCCCATTAGGAACAAGTAAAAGACAATATATTTTGTTGCAAATCTTCATTACAAGACTAGCTTTGTCCTACAACACAGTGAAAAAGTTACACGTCAGTCAATTTATGCAAGTTATAAGGCACAATGCCTAACTGGTAGATAATGCACAACTGTCAACTAGTAAAACTCATGCTTAATAACAGTTGTAGGAGATGTGGTGAGCTAATTTTTATGTAGACTTCACTACTATGTAGATGAGGATGTTAAGTGTTCTCTATGTATAATGTAATCTAATCTCTTACAATTCTTTAAGATCATTATTTAGTTTCCAGGCAGTGCTAAATCTCTTACTTGCAGCAGCCCGTGAAAGCACATGGTTGGCTCAAACACACGGATGGATTTTCAGAATGCATGACCAGGATCGATGATCACTTACGTTCCCTAAATCTGGAGCCTCTGAAACATACTGTCTTCACTCTTCTGACATGTTTTCTACTACAATTCCTAAGTCCTTCAGTGCTGCATCAACCACCACTTCAACACGAGATCAGCCCTGGGCACCCACTTAGAAACAGATGTATCGTCTGGTGTGTCTAGATGGAAAAAAACTAGAAAGTCCTTACCTGTTTCTACACATCTGTTAATATGCCATGATAATACATTACGAACAGCAAACTTCAAGTTTCTCATGAAACAATTTCAGACAGACACTTCTAGGAAGTTTCCCTTATTTTTTTAAGGCAAAGGATACCCACAGAGCAACACATTTCTTTAAAATTCAGCTGTCACTGTTCCGTGTGCTTGCTCCGAGAAAAGCACCAGGAAGGAACAAGGGAACACGGGACAAGCAGTGACAGCACTGGGATCCAGCTTTTGTAAAGCGCGACAGCTCATTTTGCTTCACCTGCTGTATTCATCACTAAACTTCACAGACACGTGGGGAAAGTAGCGTGGCGTGCCTGTGAAATAGTTCAGCTTCCTTAGGAAAACTGCACGACTTAGATGCAACTCTGAAGTCAGTTTGAGTGTTTGTAGAGGTGAAAGACAGACGTGGTTTTGCAGAGTTTTGAAGAAGAGAGGTTGGTCAAAACTTCAGTCTTTTTCAGGTACTCTGTGAAGCTGGTGATTTAAATGCAGTATCTGATGACAGCAGGAATGTGGGAAGCAAAACAGGAAGGGAAAAGGTGCTAAATAATGAAGACAACTTGATTTGTTGTGTATTTCCTCTATTTATGTTCTTGATTCTTGTTTTATTATAAAGATTTTTTTATTCCAAAACACATTAAATACAGTATAGTTTGTAATATTTCAACATGTTGCCTTCAAGCAAAGACATATTTACCAATTTGCTTGACTCTGAAGTTTCCAGCTAAAGAACATCCTAAAGAATAAATTGATTGCATTGCTTTTTTGTATGAACATAAATGTCTGCTTTACATATAGATGCCAGGAGACGACACGGTCATAGTACCTAATGCGCTTCATTTTTCTCTGCTGATTCCAAGGGTGTCGGAGCTATGAGATCTGTATGAGCATAATTCCACTGAGAGTCAAACAAAACCTCTGGAGTTTTTAACATTCTCATATGAAGTTGCAGTGCTGAACACATACTTCAATGTGGTCAACAAAGCACTGAGTTAGTCACAACAGATAATGCAAAAAATAACTAATTATAAAGGAAATCAACTTTGAGTGGCCTCATACCTGTTGTGAGAGAGAAGTGAGGAGGAGGCTGAAAGAAAAATATGACTATTGTTGTAGCTTTCACTTTCCCAGAAAGGGAAGAGTATGTGTCTGTCTGTCTGTCTGTCTCTGTTTGTCTGTCTGTCTGTCTGTCTCTCTCTCTCTCTCTCTCTGTGTGTGTGTGTGTGTGTGTGTGTGTTTGTGTGTGCGCGCACGCTACAAATTTATTTCATGTATTCTGAGGACAAGATCACCATAAGCCACAAAAAATTGAAAACTTGTTAGAAGACGATGGTTTAATATAGTGACTCTGAAGAGACATTCTTTGCATCATCATTTAAATTATCTCTTCCCCTTACACCTTCACTAACTCAATCTTTGTTATTTTAAATTTTACACATGAACCATACAAATTTACTTTTAAATGCTTATTTATTACTTCTGTATCTCGTTTTTCATTATACTGTTGATATATTTTTTCTGTCTTTGAAAATAGGCTTCTTTAGATTAGAATAAAAGGCATCATAATTTTCCCATTAAAACTAATAGAACTATATTTATATTTAATAGCTTTTCAGTTAGAGAGGGTTATCAAGAATGAATGAAGGTCATTAAGAAAAGGACCTTTCATGGAAAACTCATTAAATATCAGGCAACCCTATGGGTATATCTCATGATTATTACTCTTATTATTATCTACGGTCATTGGTATTAGCATCATCGTCATCCTAATTATTTTCATTTTAATCACAATTCCCAGATAAGGAAACTGAAACAGAAAGTATTTGGGGGACTTTCCTAAGGTCTCACAGCTAATAAAAGCCAAGAGGCTCGATTCCCTCCTAAATCAATATGATCACAACGCCATCAATACAAAAGCAAAACATAGCAGTCAACAAAGAGCTCTGATTTCTAACTCTTTTCAGAAGAAGTTAAATGGCATCAGTAAAACTCATCACAACAAATATGCAAAACTTAACAGACTGTAAAGAAAACACCGGGGACATTATACCCTTTCTGTGCAAGAACATCACAATGTCACAGGCAGCCTTACCAAGGATGTTTCATCTTCATGCATTTTTTGTAGTGGGGTTTTGCATGATACCGTATTTGAGGAAAGCACTGCATTGCATATTTCAGATCAGAAGCTAGGATATCGCCTTTGTGAATGAGCTCTGAGAGCTACCCCTGGGAGTCCCTGTTTCTTTGATCCTGTGTAGGTTGCTACAGTAGCAGTGCTCAAGTGTGGAGGGGACCAACAATCAATTTGGAGGCATTCTGTTACGGCATATGTTTAAGATATTTAAAATTTAAATACTCAAAGTGAAATAGGGTGGAGGGGAAAAATAATGAGACTATAACAAAAAAGAAAGGAAACAAAATTTATGTATATGGGAGGTAGTACGGGGGGTAGGGCTATGGGAAAAATCAGAATTAAGTTGTCATATACTGCTACAAATTCTCATTGTGGAGGTCAACCATGATGTATATATGTAACGTACCAATACAGATTTCAAAAAAATAGATATTTAAAATTTATTCATGGTTTTATCATTTATTATTTTAGCACCATTCCCTTGAATTTTCACATATTTTATGAAATGACCCCCCCAAAAGAATAATAGCTTTTAATTTTCTTTGGGTGCCAGGCCTTTGAGAATCTGATAGAAGCTAAGAAACTTTCATTAAAGAAAAAGCGCATATCCCATACAGCTTGTACACAACAGTACAGATGTGTGCTTAGAGCTAGAAAAATAAGCACCAACATTAGGCTTGAGAGAGTGAAGGCACTGGGAAGAACATATGTAGTTTCTTCTAGCAGAAGAAATAATGAAATTAATCATGAAAACCATATTTATTTGTGTCATCAGAATCCAAAAGCTACGTTTCCTTTTACTTACATCCATTATTCATCCATTTCTTGGGAAATATATCATTATACTTTTCTTTTTTCTGCATATATTTCCTATTTACTTTCAACAACAAGCCTTTTCAATTTTCTGGGTCATGCCCTTATTTTTAAGTTTGCTGTATTCAATGGGCTTACAACAGCTGTTTAGGGAGTGTACTCGCTTTCCTTTCGACAGTTAGATTCTCATATTCACATCAACAAGAGGATCACTGAGTTACCAACCGTTGAAAAAATATTCATCCTTGTTTTCTTATTCGAATTTTATGATATCACCACATCTATACTACTACCTCCCCTTTCAAAGAGCAAACAGAAGATATGTGACAGGTCAAGGTAATAGAGTTACTCCTTATTATACAGATCCTTTATGCAAAGTGTAAGTCACACTTCTTAAATTTAAAAAATTGGAAGACACTTGATTTCTCTGTACTGGGAACTGTTCATAAATATTTTAGAGTAAGGCATTCTACTGTTATCTTTTATAGGAAGAGTTTGATAGTGAGGACTGTCTTTATCGGCTTACTACTGTTAGATTCTAAAACAGCTTTCCCACTGAATTCACTGACTCAGTGTTTAATGAGTTACTTTGGCCAAACTCTGCGTGGTCAAGATTAAGCACCTCAATAATTCCTTAGGAAGACCACATAAAGTGTAAAGCTTCCTTCTATTTCCATACAGGGTGCTATTAGAAAGAACCAAGACCAGAATGTCCCATCTGACCAAGAAAGCAAAGTAAAAAGAAAACCCTACAAAAGAGACGAGCTACATCAAGGGCAAGATGCTGAAAGTCCAGAAGAAAATATAAAAATGCTTCATAAGGACTTTGACAACTGGCATCTTCATACATACATTTCATTTGACTCTCTGCAACCTTTTCAGGAGAAAAAATGAGCTACAAAGAAGACATTTTTAAGTGAAAGAGATATGATCAATCCATAATTTGAGTCTAGTTATCTGAAGTTTTCATCTTTCACAAGGTATGTTTCCTAAGTTCCATGCATGTAACTCATATTTTCCATTAGATTTAATCCACTGGAAACAGGTAAAGCTACTCTACTAGAACCTTCCTAACTAAATTTCAGGATATCTTCGCATCTAAATTTCACATTTTCTTAACAAATATCGTGTGTTCTTTAAATGATTTCTCTAATAATAAAACAATTATACCAACCCAATCTAAAAGAAAATCAAAGGAATTTCTTTTCCCTTTATAACATGCCTTTGTGTTACTGTCATTCAAGGCAATCGCCAGAGTCGATGAGAGAGGTTAAGTCATAGGGAAAGTGACTCCACAACCCAACTGCAGTAGGGACTAAAGAGAAAACCGAAGGTCTAGAAAAGGAGCAAAATGTTGCAACCTAATTAAAAGATCTGAGCAAGGGCCTCAAACACAAACTGGAAGGAGAAAACCTAGGATCTAAACTGTCTGGTTTTCTAAAGTATATTTTCAATAGGAAGGCAATAAAGATACAGCTAGTTTATACAAATAAAGCTTCAAATGAAAATGCTTGTACTGATAATGAGTGGACTTGGTTATATCAAGACTAAATTGTATTAGAAGCCACTTGATCTGGATAGGATGATAGCGAATGTTTTAGAACTTAATAAACTTGACAAAAGGCTCACGTTAATTTTAATAAGATGTCTTGATATATAACCAAAGAGAGAAATGGGATCCAGTACCAATGACTGCATAGATAAAAGGATATATTTTGTGGGCTATTCATAAAATATTATAGATCATTTGCCATAAAGTAATAAGATATAAAAATATTAGAGTGGTGAACATCATTATATTTCATAACCTTACATATCTGTGTTTTTCTTAAGGGAATTATGAATTCCTTATATATAAAATATTATGCATCTTTATGTCATGGCTATCCCTTTTATGTACTGTTCAATTAGGTTAGATACATCTACTCTATGGAAATCTAGAGATAAACAGAAATAATCCTATGTCAATGCATGTCTATAATGGCCTCATCAAAATCATCTTTAAAAAAGTTTGGAGTTCATAATTTGCATTAGAATTTTTACTCTACTGTCCCCTCCCATCCAATTTACTAAATGTTTTATGTAATTCCTTAAAAGAATTTGATACATATTTCCACAGCATATGAAAAGACAATTCTTAGTGGTGTTTTTCACAATGGCACTTTGGATGGAGCATCCATTAGCCAACTGGCTGCTTTGTACACTAGGACAAGCTACTTTGCAGAGTAGTTTTGTTTTCCCATTTGACAGTGATACCTATTAAGATCTACATCAGAGAACTGCTGGGAGCTTTTACATTGTGTTACATGTAGAATCTTCCTATGGACGTTTTCTGGAATTAGAGAAAGAATTCCAGAGTATGGGCCAGAAGATCTAGGTTCAGGCACTGGTTATGCTTTCTTCACGTCATAGAGCTTTGTGGTGACACCGGTCAGGCTCATGATCCAAAGCAACTGATACTCCAACACACAGAGAAGTCAACATGTTTAGTAGCAGTATAATTAAGTGATGGCACTGAGTCACTTTGTAAACTGTGAAATCATCAACCTAAGGACATTTATTCATGCCAAGCACACTGATTGCTCAGTTGACCAACATCCCTGCCTTTGCCAACATCCCAACTATTACATCTCTGTTCTTACTCCATGCACACCAACGTTTTAGGTGAAATCACAGTGAGTACTGGTGGAATTGTGGTTCTCTGCTTCTTATCAGATGTTCACTGAAACAGTAAGACAAATCCTGTAACAATGAATGCTATAAAATGGATGGAATATTAAGATTAGAGAGAGGGAAAGTACAAATTTATACTGTTATTTTTCAAAGTGGAGAGAACTGAAACCCAGAGACTCACTGAAACAAACAAGGTCAAGACAATATCTGAACCAGAAGTCCAACTTCACACTGTTCCACTAACACAGTATCCACAGCACGATGAGACAGATACGCCTTGAACTAAAGGCCATCTGTCAGACAGAAAGTGTAATTTTTGGAAATGAAAATATGACTTGCATGATTAATGTATGAAATAATAAGATGTGACCCTCACTCAGGTGATTTCATCTGTTCTCCAGGGACTGACTCACTTTCCTCTCTCCAGTTAGCTGCCTTTTAAGCCAATTTGCAGCATATGAGGTTACTATTTTCATTTTCCAATTTGTAAGTCCCTTTCCATTTTCCAGATCATTACCATCCAAGGTGTTCTGATCATTCTTCCCGTGAGCTCCTAGAGTAATTAAGAGCAGTCCTCCCGGTGGGCCCCTGACCCCCGGCAGTCCTCGTGCACTGCCAGGACAGTTGCAAGTCTTCCTGTCACAGGACTTCCTGTCACTTCTAAGTCCTGCACCGCAGAAGCTCACGAGGCAGACTCTCACTTATTCACCCAACAGAGATTTATGAAATGATGATGCTGATTCCAGCACTGTGTTCACCACTGGCTTAGCTTACTACCTACGGGAACAGATGATGACAATATGTTCTGGGAAAAGGCTGTGATAAAAGTATTTACAGGACTCTGGGAGCCCAGTATGATAAGGTCCATTTGGAAGGGTCCTTAGCAGAGGAGTCTCGTTTATGTGGCATGACATGTATACATCACCGAGGAGGGTTCAGGATGTGCATGGCATTCATATGCCCAAAGAAAGAATGCATGCCAACTTCAGTCAATAGCATGCTAAATCTTCTTTATTCTTCTTGCAAAATATACTAAAAAATCTATCTCTAGTTTTGTTACGTACACACACCAACTTCCCACAAGGAATGGGAACATTATGCAAATATATACTGATAAACTAAATTTAAAAATAGATTATTAAAATCTAAAAACATTTTTAAAGCAATCCCTTGCTCTTCCCCAATATTTCCAGCGATATCTATGCTGCTATTATCTTTTGCTTAAACTACTCTTCTTAGCCCATTGATTGCTCTCTATGCTTTCATCATGTAATCTGCAATTCACTTTTCTTCCAACAGCAAAGATAATATATTTAAAAACAAATTAAATTATGCATAAGACCTTCATTGGCTTTCAACTGAACTTAGCAGATCATTTATAGCTGGGGACATGATTTGCTAGTTACTGTGATCCAGCATGCAGCCACCTCCCCACATCACTTTTCACTGTTACCTCCTTTATTCTCTCTTTTCAGTGTCAAGAGCCTTTATTATATTTCTGAAACATGAAAAGTCTCTTCTTTCCCACCACTGAGACTTTCCAGTTGTTATTCTTCTTGACTGGATTTTATTCTACACAAAATATTTGCATTGCTGAGAATTTCTTGTTTATAGTGTTCATATCATGTGTCAGATTCCCAATGGATTATTTTCTAACAACTCAGTTTAATTCTTCTGCAGAGATGAGGCTCTATCACTCAGCCTTTTTCCCTTGAAACATTGATCATCAGATTTTTCACTCATTATTTTTATCTATTATTTGTTTTACTGTGCTAACATATGTTCATTGTCTATCTCAAATGTCTTGAAAGCTCATGGTGTGTAATAGTTGAGCCATAGATACTTGCTGATTGAATGAGAATGTGAGCAATGGGCAGAAAGCTTTGGCATATGTTATGGCCATACTGAAAACCAAAGATGGCCCTCTACCAAAACTGAGTTCAGATGCTACAACTGGTGATACCACACACACTCACCCCTAAAGGGTATGGAAATAATTATTATTTGGAAACCCCAAAACAGAGATTCTTTGAGAATATATAGAGTAGAGACATACGTAGAAATGATAGAAATATAATCCCTGGTGGAGGAAAAATCTTAGCAGGGAGCATCCTAACAGACTTGCATTCTAACAAAGAGCTACAATGATTTATATCAACCATTTTCATCAGCTGCTACAGGGTAAAATGGTGCACCAGCATGGCCTGGACCCCACGGGCCATTTTTAAAAACAGATCCTCTGAAGAAGCTTCCATGAGAGCATTGTGAAGATTATGCTAAAGAAGACACATTTTGTAGGGAAGTAACTCATGGTCCAGAAGAAAGGGCACCACAGCCCCAGACATGTCTGAGATTGTCCACTGTAGTTCAACTGATAGTTGACACCCTCTGATTTCATTTAAAGCTCTGCTTCCCATTGACCCTAAACTTCAGACTGTTGTAGACAACTGCTCAGAGCTTTTCCACTGTTACAGTTGTCTTCAAGCTTGCAACTGGTAGGTGAAGAACTCTTAAAAATCTGGTACAAATAGTTGGAATTCTGGCATGGGAAGCAAGATCTGTTGGTTATTTCATAGCTTTGGGCCCTTTCAAAGCAGATAGATAGGTTTTGTAAGGATGATGTGTATATATAATATACCAATAAAATTTTGAATTAAAAAAATATACAGGCAGGGAGAAAGGAAAGCCCAAAACTCTAGTGACTACCAGAGAAAGGCACCCACATATCGGGCAGAGGGAATACAATATGAAATAAAAGGACAGGAAAATGAAAACCAGTAATAACATTAGAGCATATGAAATTCAGAGACTGAATATTTAAATGAGGAATCTTGATATCTCATATGAAAACAAAAAGAAAAACATTAATGAAAATAACCGGGTAAGACTAAACTCTACCTAATTTAACACATCACATACATGTAAACAAGCAAAAATTTTGGAAAGTTAATTGTACTTGACTCGATGTAGCCTTTATGCTAGAGTACATCCAGAAATAAGGTGCTATTTCTTGTTGCTTAAAGCCAGATCTACATTTTCTTCTTTCTTCTATAATGAGTTCAAACCAACAGTCAGTTGTTCTTTACTAAAGGAGTCAAGAATATTTTATGGTCCTCTTCGATAAATACTAGTCCTTGATCATAGAGTTCTTTACATATCCCTTGACTAAATACTGATTAGGCATCTATCCTGTGACAGATATCATTCTAATTATTACATGGTATATAATGAAGAACAAACCAAATTAACTAAAAATTCCTTCCCTCAGGAATTTTACCTACTAGCAAAACAAGCAGTACATATGGCAAGTCTGTAAAACGGATAGCATATTTAAGAATAATAAGCTCTTACAAGGGAAATGAAAACTGAGCAAAGAAAAATCAAGAGAGTCTAGCACACAGAGCAAAAAAAAATGTCCAATTTGATAGAAAATGGTTAAAATGGGCCTCTTTGAAAAGACAGCCTTTGAGGAAAGATTCAAAGAAACTATATGAGGATGCTATGCAAGTATCTAAGGTAAAAACATTCCAGGTGATGTGGCCTGGGACAGGGTTTCACCTGGAGATTTTATAGAGAGGACATGACCGAAAGGATGGGTGACTGGTGACAGGATAGGTGACAGTAGGAAAGGCAAAAGGTGAGCAGGAAACTGGCAACTTATACTTCAGACTTCAAACAACAGAGAGGGAAGTTTTGACTTCTGTTTTGATACATCTCTGTGGCTCTTATGTGAATAAATGATACAAAGAATAACAAGAGTTGAAAAGAACAACAAAGAAGATTTGAAGAAGCTCCTTACCCAGCGACACTAAGCATGGACTCTTTTCTGCCCTGTGTTCTGTGCACCGGTTTCTCCTCCAGTGAAATGTACGTTGGAAGAGCGCCACAGATGGCCGCTGGGAGAATGGATGAATCAGTATTTACAAAGGACTTAGCATAGAGATAGAGAAAAAAAGGAACCAGGAAAGGCTAGAATTGTCAACACTATGATGACAACAAAATATTCCTCAAATTTGCCATTTTTCCAATTCTACCCACTTGAGCTGCCACCACCGAATGTTGCCCACCAACCACAGTCTCGGAATTGCTGCCATTGTCTCTAAATTGGCTCTCGGCTTCCATTTGCTTACTTCTCTACACATATCGATGAAACATGTAAAGTAACAGTTTTGAGAATAGCTTTGAAATATAATCTAAGTGTTCACTATTTTAGCACAATTCACTGGTTTTAGTATAGTTATGGAGTTGTGCAGCCACTATAATTTCAGTCTGTTATCATTTCCTCAAACAGAAATTCGGTACCCATTAGTAGAGACTTCTCACTGCCCCTCAGCTACCTCTTGGGAACCAATAACTTGTTTTCTACAGTATGTGATTATTCTATAATAATACGTGTTCTTTTGTGACTTGCTCCTTTAATTTAACATATGATTTTCAAGATTCATCCACCCTGTCGAGTATCTCATCCTATCTACTATCAAATACTATTTGCTTTCATGGATAAACCACATCTACTTTTCTTCTGCTTTTTGACTATTATGTATAAGGCGTTGTCATGTACATTTACAAGTTTCTGGGTGGATATATGTTTTTATTTTTCTTGGATGTGTATATTAAAAAGGAATCACAAACTGATGTCATTCTGATTAACATATTGTAAAAACTTCTCTAATTTAGCTGTACCATTTTCTTACCCTCAAAAATGTCTGAGAGCTCCAATTTTCCCACATTCTTGGCTCAGTGTATGCAAAGTCATATCTCATTAAGGATGTGACTTGTATTTTCCTAGTGACCAAAGATGTCATCAATTTTATGGGTGGGTATATTAGCAATATTTCTTAGAAAAATGTGTAGTTCAAATCTTTTGCCCAGTTTATAACTGAGTTAAATGTTTTCATTATTGATTTGTGAGTATTATATATGGTACATATTCTGCACCCATACCCTTCTTTTGTGTATGTTATATCCAAACATATCCTACCACGCTTTATTTTGTCTCCTCAATTTTTAAATAGTGTTCCTTAAGAAAGACATTTTTAATTCTGACAGAATTGAATTTATTGATTTTTTCCCCTTTAGTATATTTGTGCTACTGGTGTTGTGATTTTAAAAATTTGCCTAATCAAAGATTATGAAGACTTACTCCTATGATATTTACAGTTCTAGTTCTACAATCCACTTTCACTTTTAAGTGTGGTTTGAGATCAAGATTTAATTTCATCTTTTTACATGTGGATAGTCAATCACTCCAGCACCATTTGTCCAAAAGACACATATTTCAGCTCTGGATTATTTTTTTAAAATGAATTAAATATAAATGCAAGGGTTTATTTCTGGATCTGGATTTTATTCCACTGACTTATATGCTTTTACACTTTAAGTCTGATGAGAAATCAGTAGTTAAGGATTCCTTTTATGTAATGCATTGTTTTTCTCTCAGTGCTTTGAAATTTTCTTGTTGCCTTTGTTTTTCAACAATTCGTATATAACAAGTTCAGATATGGTTCTGTTTGGTCCTATGAACCTTGGAGATTACGGGACTTATTGAATGCACAAAGTATTTTTCCCTAAATTTAGGAAAACTTCGGCCATTATTTCTTCAAATATTTTTCCTATCCACGTCTTTCAACTCATTCATCTCTTCAGATCATTGCTGCAATATGTATTATGTCTGGTGGGATCTCAAACTTCTCCAACACTCTTTTCATTCATTCTTCTTTTCTCTGTGAAAAGCATGACTTAATTGACTTGTCTTAAAGTTTTCTGTTCCTTCCTCTACAGCTTAAATTTGCTAATAAAACCTGCTAGTGCATTTCCTCTCTTCAGTTATACTGTTTACTCCAGAAATTACACACAGTTCTTTCTATTGCTTCTCTCTCACTGCTTCGCTGAACTAGCAAGGCATATCTTACATTTTCTTTTATTTCCTTAGTCACGGTTTCCTTTGGTTCTTTGAACATATTTATAACAGCCAATTTAAAGTATTTGTAGTGCCAGGGACTTAGTTCAGTGGCACTGCGCCTGCCTGCCAAGTACAAGGTCCTGAGTTTGATCGCTGGTACCAAAAAAAAAAGTATTTGTAACAAATCTTACATCTGGACTTTCTCAGGAACAGTCCCTTTGATTGCTCTCCACTATTTTCCTGGACTATTCCTTTTCTTCTTTTCATGCGTATCTTTTACATTTTTGGTAAGAACTGGACATAGACTATGGCAACTTAAGAAACCAGAACTCTCACTCCACATCATTTCTTGTTGCTGTGGATAATAACTGCTTAAGGGATTTCTTGGTTAGATTCTTAAAATTCTGTATGCTCTGCTCAGCCCTACCACTACCTGAAGTCTCCTGTTGATTAGCTAATGACTAGACAGAGATTGTTCTCAAGCATCTCAAACCGGTAGGTCTCCTACCCTTTGCCGCGTGGTTCTCTGTGTATGAAAGGGCACACACTCAGTGCTGAGTGTTTATAAAAGCTTCCCTGGGTTCCACTGCCTGCTTGCATTGGCCCTCAAGGTCACCCAGAGGTGAAAGTTTAGAGCCTTCTCAAGTCGTCTTAAATCCCAGAAGCCTCCCAGCTACTGGAAAGCGTGTGTAGCACCGTAAATGCATGAAAGCTTATAAATGTCCGGGGACAGGCCAGAGCTTTCCAAACCCTATGAGCATCTCACTTCCCGGATGTTCCTTCTTATCCTTTGCCAGGCATTTGATTGCCTCTCTGGCACCACCACCTTAGGCAGTTGTGATGTTAAAAGATGTTCCTAGACTGTCATCAAATGCCTTAAGAAAAGGGTTTTTCCCACGGAGGGATCTCAGGTCTGATCAGAGGACAGAGACAGAGGCTGTCTGGAGAAGCTGTCAGGTAGGATGAAGCGACAGCTCCTTGAGGACAGGGCTTTCCAGAAGCTCCACCCGCCCTTCCTGGCAGCTTTTGGATATTATAAGCACGATTGTTTCCAGGCAAGCAGGCACCTGAGCAGGGTGAGCTTGGAACCAGCCGAATCAAAACATCACAAACTCACCATCTTTACTGCTCTGTAGCTATTTTAAAAAGAGAGAGAGAGAGAGAAATCAACTTCTCTCTCAGCAAAACTTAGGTTAAGCTGCAGAGTTCAGAAAATGTTGATTTTAACAATTTTGCCACCGTTGCTTTCTGATGGAGCAGGTTTTTTGAGGTTCTTCTTTTGCTATTCTGGAAATCTTTCTCCTAAATAATATCATCTAAAGTACCAGTCTAAGTATTTTAGTTCCTTTTCTAAAAAAAAAAAAAAATTACACAATAGCTTCCCTTTAATTTTCAGACAGTCTCCAAATGACCTCAGAGCCCCATGTAATCTGATGAGTACCCAGCGATCAGCCCCTAACTCCAGCATCTCCCCCTATGACTCCTTTCAGTACCAACAATCAGCCACTTTCCTGCTGGCCTCTTGAAGATTTTCCCTCTGCCTGCGAACCTCTCTTTCTCCTCCTCATTCTACCCCCAACCACGCTAATTTCTACCGGCCCCCAGGCCTCCCTGTGAACGCCACCCCCCGGGCCAGACTTCTCTGCCTCACGGGGCAGGCGAGACTCAGTCTCTGCATTAAGCCCGCTCCACCGCTGTCCTATCCCTTCGTAGCCCTCACGGAATGAAATTTGTATAAATGTTTGCTGAACACTAAGGACTGGGATGGTCGAGATCTAATCTGGATCAGAAGGAAATGCTCAATACAAGTTAGTGGAAATGAATGAATGAAAGAAGAGAAGAAATCCATTATGCAAAATACTGGCCACCAGAGCTGTCCTGTCCGGGGGAGGGGCGTCCCCAAAATGCCAGAGGTCTCAGTGTAGCTCCTCAAAATATTTCACTGTTTAAATTAAAGAGGGTTATGCAATTACTTAAAAATTTTACTGATCTGTAATGAGCCTCTCATGTATACATAAGCGTGCAAACTCCCGGTGAGCACACGACTCTTGTCAGAGTCAATCCAGGCTGCAAACTGCACGTGACAACTTGAATGTGCTCAAGCCCAGGCAACAGCTTCTTGTGACATTCCTGGTTGAGGCAGCCCGCAAACGCAGGTGTTTTTGAGACGCTCCCTAAACACTTCTACTGTAGGGGCAGTTTGAGGATCTCCCTAGGTGAAAAGGCATCTTGTCTAGAATTGGTTTCCACAACCTTCCACTCAAGCTGCTGGACTCCTTACAGCAGGGACGTGATGAAATTTAGGAAAAAGGCTGATCAATGAACATCCTGGAAAGCTAGAAGGTTAGGTGATCACGTGGGTGTGTCTCTCAACCAAAACACTAAAGAGAAGGTGTTCTTGGCCTTTGAAATAACAGAAAAGCCTTTCCCTGGGGGAAGAGACAACCTGCTTCCTGCTAATAAACTCCTGCGTGGCTCTGTGGCTGCCTTGATTAATTGGTGACGACGAAATAACCAGTGCTCAGGGATACATGAGACAGTAGCGGATTGTAAGTGACAGTTCGCTGCTAAAATTCATCAGCCACCGCGAAGCGCCTTGATTAATGAAGTCCCTGCGCCTGTCTCCGCCCCGAAGAGGGGGGCCACAGTGGGAGGGAAGGGAAAACAAATCTACAAGGATGCTCTCGCTAAAGAGGTTCGGCACTCGCTTCTATTCAGTCTCTGCGCTGTGCTGGAAATACCTTCCCCTTTCTCAGTTGTTCACTGGGGCTACCATTAATCACGCGCCACTGCGAAGAAAGAGAAGGTTAGGGGGAGGTGGGGGCGATGGGACTCTCCTCCCTGCTTGTAGTGAGGGAGAATGATAGGTAAGCAGGGGACCCAGGAGGGAAAGTGCTGCGATATGACCGACCAGAGGAACTTAAAACAGGATTCACAGAGCTGAACCCCAGCAGGCCACAGCTGGAAGCTCTGCCGCCTGCCTCTGCTCTGTGGAGAGGTTCTTGGTGCAACATCGCCACCTACAGACGTCTCTGAGAACTGCACCGAGGGAGATGCTGAGTGCCAGGAACTAGTGAAATCGGTCCAGAGAGCCTCAGAGGTGTGCAATTGGTGCTCCAGGCGGGAAGGGGAAACAAAGGGACTACCGGAGTGCAGAACTCTCTCCCTTTGTGTTTGGACCTACAGCATGTTGTGTGCACCATGTGAAGACAGTGGCAATGAGGCCTCTCCATGAAGAATGCATTGCCATGAGAGTTCATGAATGATCCCATTATTCTCGGACACCAGACACCAGCCTTCTAGGGCTTAACGTTTTCCCCAGGCTGAGAATTGCTGCACTCAAGTGGGCCTTTCTTTTAAAATAGTCTGAACGGGTCCCCAGAGCCATTTCTTCTAAGACCGATGTTAAAATTTGTGCCACTACATTTGATCAAGGGAAATCTCAATTTTCCTATTACCTGGTCACTACGATCCAATTTGTTTAATGTGTAGTATCTGGGTACTTTCTACTACAGAGCAAGTGCCAGCTGACTATGTTTACAGTTCAGTACTCAGTAAGTCAAAAGCAAAGTGTCTGTTGGGGATATCTACATTTCTGCACTGTTATTTCCGTGCTGTAAGGGCTGACACACGTGGTGTGGACACACACGCACACACACATGCACACATGTGCCACTACAAACCACTCCCATTTTATAGGTGAGAATAATTCAGAGCAAATGCTCTCAAGGATACTAAGTAGCTCCCCCAAGGTCCTAAAATTTACAAGAGTCACAAACTATGGTTTTATCGGGGAAAAGTAAACTATTTTCCAAGCCTCCGTGAGCTCCTGTGAAAATTACAAGGCCAACTCAGCAGCATAGGATGTCACCTCGAGTCTGCTGCTGTGAGCTGTGGAACTTGAGTCCACTTGACCTCTCTCACCATATATTGATCCTTCTTTCTCTGTACACTGGTGAAACGGGATGACAAGATCATTTTATGATTATTGCACAGAATTTGTAAACACGAGATACATTAGACTTGAGGTATCTTAGATCTCTGACTCTGAGTGCCTCAGCCATTGAATGAGATTTAAGTCTGGACTATTGTGCTTACAGCAACACAAGGCCTCGGCCATGGCATGGACTCACCACTAGCCGTGACATGGGTTTCTCTTCTTTGTTTCATGCATGAAAGCAATGTATTGTGTAGCTTTCCTAATGATAGGACATAATATTAACACCCATAACCTAAAGGAGGGGAAGTTTAATCTGGTTTATAGTCATAGGGGATACAGTCCATGGCCAGCTGTTTAAGGCAGGAACATCATGGCAGAAGGGTGTTGTGGAGAAAGATGCTTATTCGTGGAGACTGGGAAGCAGAATGCAGCAGGGATAAGGGCCGCAGAGGAGAGGATGAGGGGAACTAACTCCAGTACTTGTCACACCTCCAGGACCCAGCCAAGCACACGCAACATGTGCTCAGCTAATTCCTCAGCTACTTCTGACCAGCAGTGGAGGAGGAGCTGGGCTTTGACTCTCACACAGTACAGAGCCTGCCAGCTTTCCTGTCACAGCCATTCAAAAGATGCCACCCTATGCTAGTCTGTGCTCAGCACACAGCCCTTCTCTGTGAGGCTGCATGTCAGCATGAAATATAAAGAAAAACCAGTCACTGGAAACGTTTAAGGTAAATTTGAAGAGCCTTATGCAAGATTTGTTTTGCAGTCTCTTTATTGAAGCCACCTCAGAACAGGCCATGGTTGACAGCATTTTCCCAGACAGAATGTTAAATATAGCATTCAAACCAGAAAATTACTCATCGATTTGCCCTGTGCAAAGACAAATGTCTACTCAACTTTGTTCTGTCCCAATGCAGATCTTATTGCTCTTTAGCAAGGCGATATGAGCAAGTGTCCCTAATGAAGCGACACAGCCTGTAAATGCTTCCAGCACATGGCACTAGACAGGACCAGGACCCTGGCCAAAAATGTACAACAATCAAGAAGGCCACCCAGGATTCCTGAATGGCAAGCTCAACAAGGTGGCCACATGAGCAGTTGACAGCAACACAGCAGCTGACATATCACCCAGGAGCAGATGCACAGGGTGAAGGAAAACTTGGGCCAAAGAGGCAGCCGAGGCAGTGGATGATCAATCTCTGCCTCAGAGTCTCCAAAGTCACTACCGCTTGAGCTCTGGCTTGAAGACAGTTTTCATAACAACAGGTGATGGCTATCTGTAAGGCCCTCCCAGGCCACATGTGCCTAATGAAGCTCTCTCATTTGTCCAGTGTTTTATGGCTCACATAGGGACACCACATGCCCAGTCTCATTTGCTTCTCTTAACCGCCCTGTTAAACAAGTGGTCAGGTACCCAGTGTATTGGCTGTATTTTGTCCTTTAGAGAGATGTTGTCAAGAACGTTACGTTCATGTGTTCACTCACCAAACCCATACAAAAGGTTCCTCTGTCCTCTGTCCACCTCCTGCAGGAGGTGGAGAAGCAAGAAGAAATAAGGGAAAAAGCAGAGGCGAGTTGAATATGATCTGAATATTCAGGTTTTCAAGGATTCACTCAGCTCGGGGGAGGCAGCTGGACAAGCAGATGTCTGTTACCCCATCTGGACAAAGCTTTCATCTCTGTGGGATTTGCAAGCATTGGGGGTCAGACAGGGAAGAGATGATCTTGAAAGGTTGCTTTTTTAAATTAAAAGGAATACGATTTAACTACATGTTTCGGGCTGATCCTTAGAAAAGAATGTTATGTGAGAATTATGAAATTATATGTACATTGCAGCTATGGACTAGCTGTCAAGTTTATGATACATTTTATTATCAAGACTTCTAAATACAAAGCTATTTTATTTTAACTCCCAGTTCTCCATAAGGTAGATAATAAATTGTTATTCTCTAGCACACTAGTATTTATTTCTCCTATCTAAATGTATGACAGTACTTGATATCCAACTTCTTCCAACTCCCTTGCCTCTATATTTGCTATCCTCTAGTGATCACTATTCTATTTTATACTTCTATAAAATCAATTTTCCCTTCCACATATGAGTGAAGACATTGATTCTTCTCTTGAGTCTAGCAACAGAAGCCCTAGGAAAGACAAGCAAGCACTTTTATCCCTCTGTTCCTGAGGCTTATCGAAGTCGAATGGCTTGTATGAGACAATCAATCAAGAAATTAGAATTTCCTATAGAACTGCTCCACATCGAGTCTTGTCTTAGATACTCTTTTTGTTGCTCAGACAAAATACTTCACAGCCAAAGTTAAAAGAGGGAAGGTTTGTCTTATGTAGCTCACAGTTTGTACAGATTTCAGTCCAGTCGGCTGGTTGCAAAGCAGGGTGCCAGGGAAGAGGGGCATTCTGAGGAAAAACAGTCCATGGCAGGACAGACAGGAAGCAGCAAGCAGCAGAAAGAGCAGCAGCGAAACAAGCCGTCTTCTCCCTCCTGTCCCATCCAGGCTGTTAGGCTTCTGGGTGGTGCTTCCCACAAGCAAGGCCATCCACACCCAGAACTATTCAAATCCAATTGCGGACTAATTTAGTACCACACCACCTTAATCTGAGTATCACACACTCTAGAATCAGGCAGCCCAAGCAGCCTGACTTAGGAATCATGAGGAACATCTAGATACCATAACATAGTTTTAATCTGGACTGCAATCTAGTGCTTCTCAAACCTGATGTCAGTAAAAGCCATTTATTTGTCTTGGAAAATGAGATTCAGGTTCACAAGGTCTGGAGAGCCATTTGAGATACAGCATCTATCTGCTGGTAGCAAAGTCTTCAGTCCTCAAACCTCACTTTAAATAGCAAGGATTCAGAATAATGTTCCTGTTCTGAAAGTATGTATCACCAAATGTGTGCACACCCGTGTGTGTGTGTTTGTGTGTATGTGTGTGTGTGTGTGTGTGTGTGTGTGTGTGTGTGTGCAAGTGCACATGTATAAGACCAGAGGACATGGATACCAGCAATGGTGAATTGTGCAGCAGAACTCTGAACTAGCAGGGCTCATAAAACTTAAAATATAAGGATAGACCTAGAGTGTTAAAGATCTAGTACAGCTAATGTGACTTTAGAAAATGTACACCAACTTCAAGTTCTCCAATTGCTAGGGATCTAAGAAAGCATTGGTGGGAATCCTTGAGTGTTTTATGTACTTAACACTATTGCAACTGAATATTTTACCCAAGATAAGAACTCATTTATTAATGAAAACATAGACTCATTAATAATATTTACTGCTGCTTGTTTCTCTTTGGTTTTCCTATTGTTGGTTTAACACTTATTAACTGTATTGTATGCTCAGATATAAATGTCTTTAGTTAATTAAGAATAGGAAATAAATTAAGTATTAATAAACGTAATTCATGTAGTGGGTGGTAACTAACAGCACATTGATATTAAAAATATCAGGGGTTAATTCAAGCCTTTTATATTGTGAGATTGTTATTTGTTGTTTTATCATTGAATCCTTTCTTTTTAGTTTGTACATTAATTTTGTATTAAATTAGTTCCATAAATATGAAGTAACTATTATGATTTAGAGCTAAAATGTCCACTAAAGTCTCACGTGTTCAGAGGTGAGGCCATTGAAATTGAATTGGATCATGGATCCATTTTATTCATCAGTGGATTAATCCATTGATAAATTGTAGCTGAATATGCTTTTAGGATGTGAGGCCTCTATGAAGTGGTCACTGAGGGTAAAAGCCTCATGTGAAAAATATTTGTATTATGACACTGCAATAGTCATCTATGCATTAACCTACTGACGAATTCAAGCTGAATGTATTGCTAGGAGGTTGAGCCCTAGTTCATGATCTAGAGGGATACATTCTTTCTCCCAGCTCCGCCCTTCTGTCTCTGTTCCCTAGCAACCACGCAGTGAGCAGTTCCTTTGCCAAGCGCTTCCACTATGTGGCTTCTGTCTGGGAGCCTATAAATCATGGACTGAACCTTCTGAAATCGTGAGCCCAAATCAAGCTCTCCTCATTTAAGTTTTGTGTGATTGGAATTTTGTCCATGCACCAAAAAAGTGACTGGACTGATATAATGACTATTCAAAGGTTTTAGAGTAAGTGAAAAACCAAAAACACATCTCATAAACGCTGACATCAAAATAGCAATAGTCTAAAACTATCCTCGTAAGTACCAAGAATGTCTATCGATTGTCACATTCAATTATCAAAATAACTAAAAGAAAAGTGACTTACATCACCATTTTATAGGCAAGGAATTTGTGCCTCAGACATATGCATAACTTGCACAGCAGGTACCACACTTAGCCCACAGGACTCTCAGTCTGTGTCCCAAAGCTTGTGTGTATTATCAGAAGTCAAGCTTTATTTTACTTATATGGCAGTGCCTGAGCACTGAGGAGAAATTCCTGGTTTATGTCTTTGAACCTGGGGTTTTTTTTCCAAAAATATTTACAAGGACCAGAGGAAATGTAAGCAGAGCCCCCATGCTGTCATGAGCAGCAGCCCCATGCGTTGTTCTTTCTCCTAACAGCCCCGAAACTTTCCCTCAAAGGAGAGTCTGAAGGAGAGGAACATTAATCTCAGAAAAGCTCTGACAAGAATGCAAAGCAAAACCTGCTCTTTTTGCCCTAAGGACACAGCAGAACAAACACAAGTTTAGGAATCAAATAAATCCAGGTTCAAATCCAGCTCCCCCATGTCCTGGCTTCTGATCACTGACAGCTCACTGACTTTTCTGAGCCACTTCATTATCAGATGAAAGAGAAAAAACACTGTGTTCTTCACTGGATGGTGCTCAGAACTAAGCCATCTTGCAGAAGTAAATCCCCAGGCGCAGGTCAAGGACTAAATAAATAGATCAGTATCCCTTTTGGATCAGCTTCTCTATGACTTTGGAACACACAATTTGCTTTTGGCTTGTCTCAGCCCAATTGGGCTACTGACAAAGACTTCCCTCTGAGAGAACTCAGAGTGGAAAAACCGAGTATTTCTTTAGCTCACCCTCATTCAGGCATATTATGAAATACTAAAGCTGGATGATTACAGACTGATTATTGCACCATTCCAAAAATGAATGCTACTTTCCTAATACTTCAGATTGTAGCCTGAGCAAAATCTGTGTGACCAACCACTTCTCAGGGGAAGAAAATCATTTTGGTGAAGTCAAACTCCCACCCGCCACTTTCTGGCACAATTATATCTTACTTTATTCACTCTGAAAAAGAAAAAGAATTTAAGCACTCAAACAAAAATAGTTTTTCCTTCCAGCTCAGACTCTAAATTTTAAAAGCACAGAGAATGGAATATGTGTATTGTGACTTTGTGGAGGGTGATAGAAAGGTAGACAGAAAACAGCAATGGATACAACCCTGTCTTTAACAACAAAGGACCACGGTTTTCTTCAGGGAATAAAAAAAGAAAAGAGATGAGAAGAAAAGAAAAAGAGAAAATAAAACCTGGGAAAACCAACAACATTAAGTTTTGACGATGCTCAGTGCTCAGTGAACCCAACGGATGCTCCAACGCCCTCACCATTTCAGCATCTCCTTGCAGAGCCAGCCTCAGACCTCCACTGTCCAAACAGAATGACAAACACTAATCTTCAGCACCATCAGCATGGGCTTCTCCTTGTGCTCCCAGAGAACACAGGTGTGGAATGAGTTTTGCAAGTTGACTCAAGTCAGACCCAGCTGGGTCCCTGCCTCTTGCCCAAAAGGCAAGTCCAAAGAGGCAGCCTGGATTCTCACAGAGAACAATCTGTCATCTGTGCAGCCGGAGGTCTGTGGGGATCCCACGCACTTCCTATGATGTTTACTGCTCGTAAAGACAAAGAAAGAGCTAAAGAATTAGACCGAGGTAAAAAGAGAAAGGTGAAGAGGATGAACCAGATATGATACCTGGACTCCTTTCTCGAAACTGTGAAAACTGATCCTGACTTGACCGTGCTCACATCTTCAGCCTATTTCCTTGCCTGTGAAGCTTCAGCCACATCAACTAGTTTTTTCCCACTTGGTGTCTTCAATGCCTAATAATAGGCATAAATAATAAATAAAGATATTGTGAAAATAAGAGGCCTTTTCCTGCCTGCTCTGCTGTTAAGACAGTTGTAAACATATCAGGTTATAGGACTTGATGAATTCACACTTTACGCTAGTTGAAAGCCGAGTGCTTTATTCATAGTGTTGCTTTTCATCTTCACACTACAACTGTGAGACAGTAAGAGATATTAGCCCCATATCGGCAGAACAAAATTAGACACTCAGGAAATAAAGAAAACTACACAAATCCACACATTTAGGAAATAACAGAGTCAGGACTGCACCAGAATGTGCCGCTTCCCTTAACACTCAAGGCTGGAACAAATCCTGTAGCACTTGATGTTCGAGCATTTTAGATTCGCTTCGAAGTCATGCATTCTATCTTACATACACTCATCTGTCACTTACTTCCTCTATTCAGCCAACATTTGTTTAGAATCTGCTTTACAGTTGGCTCTGTGCTAGGCTCCAGAATGGAAAAAAAAAAATGAACAATGATCCTTTGTTTCAGAGTTTACAGCTTAATTGGAAGGATAGTAACACGAAAAGATGAAATATAGTTCAATCCCTCAAAAGCTATAAATTGCAATGGGATTTAAAGGTGAAAATAATCACCATTACAGCAATTTCTGAAAAAAAAAATTAGTCTCTGTCCATCTAGTGAACAGCTCCCCACCAGCTCCACCAGTAGAAATCCCAAGAAGTAATCCATCCAGAATCAATCAGGTAAAGATCTATGCTGAGCAGGATCTACGTTGATCATGCCTGCTCAAAACTAAGCAATGACGGGCCAGGGAGTTAGCTCAGTGGTTTCAGCACCTGTCTTGCAAGCGCAAGGGCCCGGGTTCGATTCCCCGATAACCACATACAATACTGGGTGTGGAGACTCACCCCAGCAGCAACCAGTACCACATACCACAGTGCCGGGCGTGGTGGCTCATGCCTGTAATCCTAGCACTCGGGAGGCAGAGGCAGGAGGATTGCTGTGCTGTGAGTTGGAGGCTGAGCTCAGGGCCAGCCTGAACCACAAAGCGAAACCCTGTCTCAAAAAACCTAAAAAAAAAAAAGAAAAAAACTAAGCAATGACTTTTCACCATGGAGCACAGATCTCCAGCTTTTTACTAATGTGCTATTATCTGTTTGATCTTGTATTGGGAGGTTATTTTCAGTATGCCTTTCAAATGTTCTGATTGGTTGCACACACACACCATTTTCTAACTCCCTCCTGGACTTTCTGTATTCTTGCCCCAGCTACCTGCATTGGTGTTGGATTTATTCTCTCTATCTAGCCTTTCTAATTATTATACTCATTATTTTCCTGTACTCTTCCAGGACATCTTGCTTCATATTGGGATTTGCTTTCTTATTCAGCTTTCTCAGGAGATATTGAATTATTCTACATTGAAATAAACTGTTCATATTTCAGCTTCTTGCTCTAGTCAGTGAACATCTTGACAGCCGTGGTGACTTCTCACTCATCTTTATGTCCTCCATGCTCAACACAATGACATGGGTTGGGTGCTGAGTGAATCTGTGTAAAAATGAACTGACTGAAACAGACCGGCCAGTCCTGTGGAGCATGTCCTCAAGCGTCTTAACTACATGTATACATTCATGTATATATACAGACATGTGTACATACACATACAAATTAACATCTTCTCAGCATTACCACTTAGTTTTAAAATTATAAACAATAAAGAACTTTCTTCTCATGGAAGAATCTTCCTGATATTAGAAGATGTCAGTCAGGGGTGAGAGACAGAGCACAGTGTGATACATGCCATGGCCCATCATTTCTGTATGACAGTGTGGGTTTGGGGAAACCAAGCCCACAGACATGCACAGAAAACGTCACTGAAGATGCAGTACTTGAAAGCCCTGAATGATGATTAGCATTTACCTGTGTCAAGAATACTGCTTCAGGTAGAAATGGACTTTCTAGAATAAGAAAGATTATACATGAAAGCAATGGGACTTGACAGAACAGAGTGTGACTATTACCGAAAGAGCAATGATTTTCCAAAGCTTATGTTGTAATAGGCTAGTTAGGCAGGTACCGTAATTATTGTAATGTGTCCTCTCTATAAAAGAACACATGATGCTACATGACAACAGATCAAGGAGAACGGGCTCATCATCTTGTCAAACAGTTAAGGAGACCTCAGACAAAGGGATATTCATTTAGAGGAATGGCAGCAAGGGACACATTTTGTGAAAAATAAACAGTAGCCAGAAAGACTTGGAAAGCTGTGCTCATTCAATAACCAGAGTGAGAACACTCAGTCTCTGCTGAGAAGCAATGGAGGGGGCAGTCTACTTTTATTCCCAGCACTAATAATATCTCCTAGAAAAGCTGTACTCTAAGGAAGAGGTAACAGATTCAGGAGAGGCCAGGACCCCTGAGGCAAGGAAATAAACAAGCAGCACATTTTCTTGACAGAATTAATCAACAGCATCGACAAGCACTCAATACAACAATTTTCTACCTTTTTTTTAAAGGAAAAGTCTTAAAAGTTGGCTTTCCCCACTTCCTTGAGTCATAAAATCTGTGTTACTACATCATACACCGGAGGAACAAAGGAATCATTTAACATCATGTCACTGTGTAGCAATGACAGCTATTGTACCTCCTCACAGACCAGAGAAAATGTGAGGCAGAAGGCGGAAAGAGGAGAATGCTAAGGGGGCTCTTTGCAAGCACCATCATTACGCCTCAGCCCGTGCTTTTGCTTGCCTCTCATGCCCCTGCTCTAACTCCGTGTTTACTGCCACTAAATGCCACTCATCCAAGAGGATCTGTCACAACCCCTGGCCTCTACAGCCACATAAATACTTCATGTTCCTGTATGCAATGATGAAGGAGAACAAACACTGCAGCTGTAAAACCTGAGAGAGATTAACAGCATCAGTATCTAGTACTTAACCCAAGACTTTTAGTCTTCCAAGTGCCTTTGTATTGCTTAGCTCGTGTCACTCGTATGATAGTATTTTTCATAGACAAAAATTACTTCCATCCTAACATGCAGATGAGAAAACTGACATTTCAAGTCATAGCCCTGCTACATATTAACCAAATGAGACAAGACAAGGTGATTTACCTCAGTGTGTTTCAGCTTCAACTTAGAAAGAAAAAAAAAATCGATCCTGTCTAATACAAATTTGCCCAATACATGAGGATCCTAAGAGATGCTTCATGACAATTCTGTGCCTATCTTAACACAAGCATTGAAAATGATCAACTCCTTTTATTGTCACCATCACTATTTGTTTTCCAGCACCAAGGATCACACTCAGAACCTTCACAGGTGAGGCAGGCATGATGCCACTGAACTAAATCCCTGGCCCTCATCATTCTTATCAAAAGTCTAAAGTTACTACTAACAACTCTGCCTGATGAATCTTAGTATCTCAGTGACTTAATGAACTTACACAAACTCTGGATAGAAAGATGATGGTTTGGGGAGTTTGTAGAAGAAATGAGCATTGTTGTACTAAAAAATCCAGGCTCTTCTAACAGGTTTTACATCCCTGGGAGGATCTCAAGTACCTGATGTATGTTGGATAAATAAAAAGAAAGAGAACTAATGGAGATGTCTGTGTGCAAGTCTCAGAACGGCCTTCATTTTTTGCCTAGCCTGTTTCATTAATCGGCTCTGGATCACATGGCCAAACTGTCAAGGAGCTGGGGAAGCCTAACCGCACCCTTAGGAGAGCTCAGAATGGGTCTGCATGACACAGCACCATCTAATGTACATGGCAACTGCCAGATCCACACTGCTAAATTATGTGAAACCTGGGGCTTTAATGCAAGTGGTTCTGCTCTGGGACCACCGTCACCTACCTACAGTCACCCTGCACTATGCTTGGAAGCAGAAACTGGTTGCTCTGACTATGAATTTTAAAACCTTTCCCATCCTCCTTTGATGGACAGGGGAATACTGATGAATGAGAAATAGTTTGGTTCGTGCCAACACTGCACTACTTTTCAGATGCTCTGTTGCCTGTACAGTCACTAAACTAGTAACTTAAGCTGTTCTCATAGCTCACACAAAGAATAGCCTTCTGCAACTGTTCTGTGATGCCTCCGGGTGATAGAACTATTTGTTTCTCTAAGATGAGAGCAACTTAGAGCAACAACTACTTGCACAGGGAATGTTTATTGTGGGGGATGTATGGTATGAGGTCACATTGCTGCATCAATTTTCTGCATGCTGAAATTGAGCATAATTGGGCTATTTTTCAGAGCCAATGGAGTGTGGTGTTATGGAGAGGCACTGACCACATTCAGCTTCTTCTTTTACTTGCTCTGAGCCCTAGTCTTGGTGCTTTGAGTAATATCAAGTTCATCACCTGCTGAAAGGCAGAGTTAGAGTGATTCCAAGAGTAGCTTGTGTGACCTACTCCATATAAACCCAAAGCTCCGGTGCAGCCACGGTCCAGGCCAGTGTTGAGGCACAGATGGTGCATCCGGCTAGTAGGTGTCACACTCGGCGTTATTTAATATGGCCACACAGGCAAGGTCTGCCTGACAACCACTACTTCCTGAGAACTTCACTTGAATATATGGTGGCACCAGTTTATAATCTGACAAATTCTCTTGAAGGCTTGGAAACTCTTAAACCACAATTAGCAGGAAATATCTGAACTTCCTTCCAAGCTTAAAACTTATTCAAGAGTCAATGCAGATTATTGGAAAGTGCATAAGAACAAATGCGGGCTTTATATCTTTGTCACTACGGGCCAGAAGTCAGTAAACTTGAACTTAAGGATCAAATCCAACCCATCACCTGTGTTTGAAAGTAAGAGTTTATTGGAAAAAAACAGCTACACTCACTGTTTTATGTATTACTTAAAGGCAGAGCTGAGGAATGGGGTCCTAGACTTTATGTGATGGGTAAAGTTGTAAATGTTTGTTTCTAGAATTTTACAGCAAACATTGTGAACCTTCAGTTTCCTCATCCCTTCAGTAGACATTATTATGCTTAACACAGAACACTTGTAAAAATTCAATAAATGTACTGAAGTATTCAAGATGATTTCTAACACAAAATGGACACTCAAAAACGGAAGGTAGTGAGGGTGCAGAGGTTTGGTGACGAAGTCAGAGGGCAGAGCCTAAAGTCACACCGTCCCCAGGCAGCCTTCTCCACATGCCGTTTCAATAAGGATGACTCACTCGGCTCACAAGTGAGGTGTGTGCAGTGCCCTCAACTCTGTACTTTGGCAGAAGGTGGGAAGACCCGGGATGGGCCCTTCACCTGGACACGCTGTTCTAAGGCAAGTCAGCCCATCTTGATTTCTTTGATTTCTTATTTTACTTTCATAATGAAGAATTAAGCAGCAATTTTTCCCTATCCAGATATTTATTAAAATAGTCCCAAACAATTCTTCTCTCTGTATGTGTCCTTACTTCCACAGAGAACCAAATACTTTCTGTAATTTGGAGGAAAGTTAATATTTTTACTTTAGTAAGGGCGATATATCAATAATAAACATGTCTAGCTCTAGATTAAGTCATTTGCTGATGTTATAAAATCCGACTTTCTCAATGGCTCTTTAAGATAGATATGATCATTTGGAGTTTGCAGATAAAAGGACTGAAACATTAGAAAACCTTACAAGATTTTGTAATCAGGAATAGACATAGTTAAAATACAAAGCTGATGGATTTAGGTATAACTTCTAAAACCCGGCTTTCTTCTGAGTCTGTACAATCATTAACAAAGGTGCCGATGTCAGAAACTAAAATTAGAATTAGTTTTTATTGAATAAAAGTGATAGTATTAGAAAGCCCGAAGAATTGGCAAGAGTAGAGAAGAAACAAATACACTGTGAAGCACAACTGTAACTATTTTTAAATTCATTCTACAGTAATGTTATATCTCTCACATATTTCCAAGGGCAGTGTACTAGCAAGGCTTTGGATCTGAGACCAAAAGTTCTAGCTCCAGGTTTGTACAGCCACTTGGTATCTCTTGACTTTTTGACTTGTAACTGAGAAACTTAAAAGTCTTTCAGGTCAGTCTGAGTGTTTATGATATTTCTCAAGAAACTAGGACTTGGTCACTGAGTACAGATGGCCAGATATACAGTACTCTCCAGGATGTTCTGGAAAACACCACCCCACACACTCACACACACATAACATAAATGTTTTATTTTCTTAGTGTTTGAGTTAAAAAATGAAATTTAAAAGAAGTTATAAAAAGTCACAAAAAGAGCAGAACGGACTAGAGACAGGGAAATGACAGGAACAAACAAACCATTTGCATAAGGTTTCTGACATGATCTGAAATAAAATATACATCAAAAGATCATAAAGATGAAAAGACGCCAGACATAAAAGTGAAACTTAATCAAAATATGTGCTAGTGGGTATGTTACATACATCCATGCCCAGACACACACACCTCACAGACACACAAATGCACTTCCTTTGCAAGCAAGTATTTAGGAAAAATGCGAAGGCAACTCCAGTATCTCTTGAATCAAAGCACCCACTTGAAGAAAGAGCATAAAGACCTTCATCAAGCAGTGGCCCTGAGCCAGGCAGCGGTCCTGGCTGGCTTGCTGTACACACCCTACAAAACCCTCATTTAGCTTAGCAACTTCATGAATGTATGTGATGATACCCATTTTACAGAAGACACTTTTTCCCAAAGCCAAGTGTTAAATCCACATCCAAAACCTAAATACTTTTCTCTAAGACTTACAAAGTGGCCCCAAATCCATCACGGGACTCTGTTCTAATGTGTAACAGGCAATAGTTTCAGATATAAGCAACAGACACTAGTTTGTTTCATATAAACGAAGAAACTAATTCTTAGAAAAATTAAGAAAATTGTCTAATTCACACATCAAGCAGTAGGGGGTGTGAATTCAGATATTCTTATTCATAAATGAACTCTGGGGCTGTCCTTTTATGATGGTTCAATATCAGCCTTTTACGGTTGAAATATTTGGGTCACATGGTTCAACAAGCAAGTATTAGGGTCACATGAATCTGTGTTCAAATCCAGTCTGTAATGTGTACTAGCTATTTCAGAAAGTTAATTAGTTCTCCCTCGGATTAGTTTGTATCTGGCATTCACTACAGAGAAGTTTTTTGTGATCACTAAATAAATAAACGTGACTGGGGAGCAGAACCAGCTGGGCAAAAGGTCAATGGGGCTCTTCAGAGAAAGGACACGTGATCTCAAGAAAGAGGAGGATGGACACCGGAAGAGGAAATAAGACGGGCCCCAGCAAAGGGAACTTCCCAGAAGAATTCTGTCCAGATTCAGCCTTCTGGCGAAGACTGAAGCATCAACTGCTCCTCTGCCTGCTTTTCCCCACACGCACACACCCCGTGTGAAGGAAAACGCGCTTCCCGCTCACGCGCCACTCAATGATTTACGAAGAGCCCTGGCAGGGATAGGCAGGGACCGCGGGTTACAAAGCACAGGAGCACTTGGTTGCAAGGGCTGCAGGATCAGCAACTGGACTATCCCAAGGGCACAATCCCAGGGACAAAGAGGGAGGCTAGCTGGGGGCGTAAGGAGCAAGCGCTGAAACACTAGGAGACCCTGAGTCCTCTGGGTGGGGCAGCCAGTGTCTGCTGCTGTGGAGTTATTACATTTTATTGGGAAGTCCCTCACTTCCAGGAATACGGCAGGAACCCCACAGGGTTACACGAACCCATGGTTGAAACCAGATCAAGGCCAGAGAAAAGGTACCAATTCTCAGTAAGATATGCATCCCGGGTCACTGGCAACAATGGAAATTCTAGGCTGAGGCCTTTACGAGGCCACTTGTGGAATCTATTTCAGGGTTGTTCTCAGCCAAGACAGAGATCGCAGCCTCTGCGATTTACTGGAGGAGAGAGGCACTGAGCCAACGTAACAAATGGAGATTGGAAGATGCACCTCTGTGCTCCCAGAAATAAATTCCTGCTCAGAGTCATGTAAGCTTCCCTTTTTAAATGTCCCCGCCCCATACTTAATATAATCAAGGCCTTAATTACTTACACAAGAAATAAACGAAGAGCTATGAATGCTTCATACAGACTCTAAACGAGATCCAGGTTACCTTTCTACATTAATATCGCTTAACAAATAGACCTCCAGCCAAGGCAGAAGTGAAGAATAAAAATTATTTGAAAATATTAATCTGTCTCAATTTTCTGGTTCCAGCTGGTCTCTTTTAATAATTCTTATAAAACTTGCCTTCTTGCTTCACTTTCATATTTTTCTTAGAATAGGGCACAGTATATTTTAAAGTCATGAAATAGGTCATTGGGTAAAAAACATGAAACTATTTTTCTCCCAAGCTGTCAATTCAGAAACTCAATATATTGTGATGACGACAACTCTGGAGGGTAGAAAATGGAGAAGGTAGTGATCAGCAGCAAAATTCAGCCTCTCCAAGATTCGGAATCCAGACACCTGGAAAACAATAACTTGGTGAAGAGGAAAAAAAATACATCGCCTGGAATCAAGAAAACTGATCGGAAAATTACATGTTGGAGAAATGGAGCACAACACAGAGAAAGCAGTCTGGAAATTCACCCCAGGTTAAGCAACTGGAGACTCTCGGGGGCCAAGACTATCCCCACAGATGCAAGGTAGGTGCCCTGGAGCTCTGCAGCTCCCCAGGGGACAGTGGAGCATTGGATGCTAGTTCAGGCCCCAGGAGGACTGTCTTTGCCAGGATTGCATAGTTGTTATATTTATACACTTTCTATGCATGTACATATCCAGATTACCTTTCGGTTAATGGCAATATTGCAGACCATTCTAAAAGAATGTGATACTGGGCACTCCATCCCCCTTTCCCAAATTAACAGAGGTGGACGAATCTTGGGGCAGAGGCAAAGGAATGGAGTTAGCTTTGTGCAGAATCCATCACTGAAGAGCAGACACTAACTAAAGAGATTTTCATACTAGTAACAAAGTCTTTCCATTATGAGAACCCAGAAATCTCTGCACAAAACAAAACAAAACAAAAACAAATGAACAAATGAAACGCAATAGAAATATGAGAAGACAAGGTAACAAAATATGTTCCAAAACTCCTCACTACAACAAACCTGACCCACGGAGCACTGAGAAGAGGAAATCAAAAGCCATATGAACAAATTATTCAAAAAAATAACAGGAAATTAACTAACAGATCAATAAGGTCCTCAGTGGGCTCACAGAAGACATAATTAAACAAACAATAAATGTAACATACAAAACAATGAGGGAGCTATAACAAAATGCTACCTGAACCAAACAGAACAATATAAAACATGAATGAGAGATACCTTAAAAACAACAAAAGAATATGAAAAATGGATGCAACATCTGCTAAATGTTGCAAAGAAAGAAGACTAAGATTCATTGAAATGAATGAAAAATACCAGAAGATAGCACAAAGAGGATAGAAAACTTTCCTACAGGCATAATAGCAGGAAATTTTCCAAATCTAAGGAAAAAATTAGCCATAATGGTAAGTGAGCCACATAGAGCTTCAGTAACTATCAACTCAAAGAGAACCTTACCACAAGACATCAGAGTCAAAATCCTCAAAGTCCAACTTGAGAACAGAAACTTAAACGCCATTAGACAAAGCAGTAAGACTTACAAAGTTTAGCCCATTAGAATTACAGCAGACTTCTGAACACAAACTTGGTGTCCAGCAGAGCTTGGAGTGAAGTGTTTCAAACCCTACAATAAAACAACTTCCAATCCACATTTCTATACACTGCAGCACAATCTTTCAAAACCGATGAAGAGAAAAGATATTTCCACGACAAAGTGCACATCAGGAAATTCATGATCACCAAAAACCACACTGCAAAGAATTCTCAATATATCCTAGAAAAAGAAGTGACACCAGCAATACCAAAATTAATTAGAATCAACATATCAGGCAATGTGAGCAATAAAAAAATGGGAAAAATCAGAAACAGGACAATAATGTGAAGTCAAGAATACCTTTTGGTAATGACTGTTAATGTGAATAGTTTCATTCCTCGACCAAAAGACAAGTTGGAACAATGGATGAAGAAAAAACCCAAACAAGAAATACAATTAATACATAAGAAAGTTAAAATTAAAAATAAAGAATGAAAAATAGTATTCCATGCCATAGGAACCTGGATAAAATCAGGAGTAGCAACCCTAATTTCAGACGAAGTGGACTTCAAGCTAAAATTGATCCGAAAAGGTAGGAAATGCCATGACTTATTGGCTAAGGGAACAATTCAACAGAAAGAGATAGCAGTTGTAAACATACATGCACTGAGCAATGCTGTCCCTAAGTCCATAAAACAAACACTTTCTCCTCAGCACATGGAGATTTCTCCAAAATAGCCCACATGCTAGCCCATAAAGCATGTTCAAGTAATCACAAAAGAATCAAAATTGTCACATGCCTCTTATCAGATCACAGTGCAGTAAAACTAAGACCAATGGCAAATGATACCACAAAAATGATACAAATGTATAGAAATTCAATAATATTTGATTGAATATTTTCTGAGTCACAGAAGAAATTAAGGTTTCTGATGAGTAGAGTCTGGCAAAGATAGTGCACGGTCTCTTTTTAGACCATGCCTATGCCTATATTAAGCCAAGTTTGCATCAAGAATGGTTTGAAAAGAGACCATCTACTCTCTTTGCCAAATTCTATCAATCAGAAACCATCGCAGATCCTACGGTGAGGATCAAAGAGATAGAATCATATGCGTATTAAAGACCCTGGCTCAACTTCCTGGTGCCACACTGCTGGCAGTGCTCAGCTCTGCACTGAAGCTGCTGAGAAGTCTCGCCGCTCCCTCACTCGACACTAGTGAAAAGCTCAAAACGTGCAAGATTCTGGTCTTGCAGACCATTCTAAAAAAATGTGATGCTGGACCAATTATACTCCATCCCCCTTTCCCAGTCTCTACACACCATAAAGCATGTTCACTTCACCCAGAATCCTCACTCGGTTTCTAAACACCATGAAACGCTCAAGATAATTGTGTTCCCTGTCTTTTTCCCATTTCAGAACCTCTTGAGAGCCTTTCTGTTCTCCCAGGAAAGCCTCGCTAGAGAAGCAATAAAGTACTTCACGTTCTATATTGTAGGTGTTGTTATCAGCCTCAGCATCAGAGCCAGTGTTGAGCCCTGGCCCATTCATTCTGTTCTCTGTGGTGGATGAACTGTGTGGACATCATGAGCAGGTAGCGTAGTCAGCTGAGTAAAACTGGTCCACACAGGTATGGTTGTTCATAAGGTTTCACTTTCAAGCAAATGACTCAAGCAGTGAGTCATCCGAACCCAGGGGATTTAGGTGCAAAAGGTTCCAAGTAAAGTTTTACTTGCAAGGAAGATCAAGCCACTTACTCCATTAATCTACTCATGCCTTCATCCCTCTGTTCATTTTAGAAGGAGTTGTTGTGCATCTCTTGTGCTTCAGTGTTGCAGTAGATACTAGGGACACAGTAATACATGTAAAAGACAAACCCCTACCTTCATATAGTTTCCAACTTAGTGGGCAATCAGGACAGGTGGATAGACAATTGCATCAGTAAGAGATGAGTGGTGGGAACAGCAATGGAAATCTTCCATTTAAGTGTGCTAGCCCAAAGGAAAGGCTTAGACAGAAAATGTAGAGGACATTATATCAAAGTGCAATTGAAAACAGAAGGAATGGGCCAGAATGATAGTCCAGGAGAAGGCCTAGAGCAATGGAATGACTGGAACAGTCAAGGTTCTAAAAGAATTTAAGCCACGTAATTTAAGCAGAAGCACTCACTCCTCTAGGCTCCAAAGAGACACTAACTCGTGCGGAAGGCACAGGTGCACAAGGTTATGACTCAAAGCCACTGAACTGACTATTCAGAAGATTCTTTTATTCCAATTTTGTGGTGCACAAAAGACAAAATCTTGTCTCCTGAGAAATATTGGTTTGGAAACTTTGGGAAACCATTCTATTATTAATAAAGAGCGTCAGCACACGTCACCATGTCAGGTTTGTTGTAAAACCTTTAAAATGAGTTTAACACTCCAGTTTTCTCTTGTTACCAGGATGTGGCACAAATAACTGGCGTGGTCATCGTGATGAACATTCCATGCATTCAGGTCTATGGTTTGGCTTCAGCACTTAAGAGTGGGGTGGTTTGGGGCTCCTCTGAGCCCCAGTTTCTTCCTTTGTAAAAAGGCAAAAATAATGTTTGCAAAGATATCACTTATGAGACTATGGGATTTCTTTGATTGCATGAACTCTTTCAGTGCTCCATACCCCAGAGCTGTCATTACAGCCCACTCCATGGTTGGAAAGAGCTAGAAAGTCTCCTCAGAGAGAAAAACTTCTGATCCAAACTTGGCTTAACAATGAAGGCTCCTCAGTCTGGGCAGAGCCCGGCTGCCACTGTTGATTCATTTTGTGTCAGTGCCTGAGAAACTTAGTGACTGGTGTTTATATTTGTGCTGGCACTTGGAGTCTCGGGAGGTGTGATTGAGATATGAAAAACGACAAGAGAAAACGGAACTTTTAAAAGCCAGAGCAGGCGGGGAAGTTTTGTGTCTTCACTTTGGGCTGACTTCTAAATAACTTTTTAGGGTGTTTTCTGCATAACATTTCTAAGGAGAGGGATAGTAACAAAATAAACAAAAGGAAAGACAGAGAGAGAGAGAACAACTGTAAAGGATGGAAAGTGTATTCATTTCTAATTTTAAGCAATATTTATTCAGTATCCTGTGTAAAATGTTACTTTCCTCAAATATCACTTAACTCTTTATATTCTAGAAACAGAGCTCTGCCAAACAAAGTTTGTCCTGGGGAAATATTAGAAGCTAAAGATTCAAAGTGTCAAAAAAATCCTGTATTTCTGTGAGAACCTGGTTCTCTGAATAGTACGTACCCTGTGAGGTTGGCTGAGAACTGGAAGGTAGTTCAACAAGGCTTCCATGGGGTATAAAATAAATCGGTGCCACACGCTTGCCTTTCACTCAAACTCCAAACAGCCAGCAATAAAGCCCCACGTCCTCAAAGCCATTCACACGTGCCCAAGTGTTCGCCAACTCAGCCCTGTGTACCTTGCTCCACAGAGGGTGCTGAGCCAACAGAACAGGCCTTCAGCACTGCCAGGCCTCCTTGTTCTGATCTAGTTTGAAGAACAGTGTCCCTGAGGGTGAGTCAAGAAGTGAGTAGGTTAAATGGGTCTGCAATTATGAGTACTAGTGTTTCATTTGACAGTATAAGCTTTTGGCTTGGAGCAAAGCATCAAACACAATATTACTCCCTTTGTTATATTTTTCTTTATTCCAGATGTTGCTTTTTGCTATTTGGTATGGTAATTACAGACTCCACACTCAATTGAGAATCATCTCTTTGCACATCAATAATAAATCTGTCCCCAAAACCTGCAGTAAGAGCCCCCAGAACAGAGCCCCATCCTTCCACTTTACAAGAGTAAAATGGGGACCCCAGTAAGATGACCCAGTCGGCCCTACAAATTGGTAAAACGAGTGCAGAAAGTAGGGACTGTCAACAGAGTTCATTTACAATAATGCAGTTGTAAAACCCATCTAATTATCTAAAAGCAGGGGATCAATTAAGTAAAGTATGTTACAGCCTTAAAATGAAGTTCCAAGCAGCCATTGCAATCGAATAATAAAAGCACACTGGATCATGTGGGGGAAATGCTCCTGCACTGTGAAGTTACAGAGTAACTTCAGGCAAAAGCTTGAGTCTGTTCCAGTTATATGGATTTATACACATGTGCCTTGAATATACTCTGTGCGTGCTTGTCTCTCAGAATGTGTATGTATGTGCAAGTGTACATGGATAAATGTGCTCACATGCTTCTCTCAGATCTTACTGAAAACTCATTTCTCTCCAGAATTCTTCATAAACATCCAACCTCTTCACAAAGTTTTCCACCCCCCACCCCTGTTTGCTTTTCTCCCTTAACATTGACGTCTTTGTAATGTACTAAATGTATCTGTCACAGTCCAGACGGAAATAGGCGACACAGTGAGTGGTGATGGAGCCCAGTTTACTAGAGGCCCATTTGTAGGAACATGAGCAGAATCAAGGAAAACCGGTGAGAAACCCACAGCATCTCTAGAATAGCATAAAAGAGCCAACATCACCTCAGGGATGCAGGTAAGAGGAGGGAGCGGACAGCACCACCTGGAGAGATCAGACAAGAGCTGGGGTCTGTGTGCTCCCACAACCCAACAAGAACAGATCCCCAGCATCTCCCTAGCACCTTCTGATCTCCTGCCTGTGTCTTCCTGACTCTTGAAACCCATCAAGGACTCTGAGGATAAACGAACTCATCCTTAAAGGTCTTTCCCTCAGGACACAGTGTAGGCCAGAGGCATCCAGTTGAACGGCATCCTAAAACTACAGATGTTACTCACTTATTTGGTTATTGACTGATCACTACTGAAATATAATCTGCAAGCAGACAGGGTCACTTATCCGTGTGGGCCACTGACGCTTTTGCATCACCTGAAGACTTCCTGCCTGCATACATCACAGATTCACAAAATATTCAGTGAATGAGTGAATGCTGAACGGAGCTCAGAAAATATTTTTGCTGAGGCAATGAATTTATGGGTAATTTCTGTGTCTTGATACAACTGTCTCTATTTTCCAAGTTTCCTCAACAAGCACATTTTTGTTTATAGTCAGACACGTGTGTCTGTTGTGCATGCGTCTGTGTTTATGGATATGTTATGTCTATGTAGTCTACAGTCTGGCAAGAAATTAGGGGAAGGAAGCCCATTCTTTTCTTGGAACTCATCAAGTGTGCAATGATACTGGTACTTTCCCCAGCTGCAGACCACGTAAATGCAGTCACATCTAGAAAGCTGTGATCAATATTACCTCCCCAGTCTGCACACATACCCCAGACCAACTGCCTATATATTATTTATGCTGTTGAGGTAATATTTAGGCAATACATAATTAAACAACACCTAGCTCTGGAGACCCAAGTAGAACACTGATCATGCAAGAATCCAGTGCAATTTTCACAAAAGGAAAGAAAGACGTCCTTCAGGGTTAGACAACTGCTTTTTAATAAAACTAGACAAGCATCTAGGCAGTTTCTTTTCCAGCTCGCAGCCCCAACCTTTAACAATGCATTCCCTGAATGAGTATCATTGCTTACACTTTTATCTAGTTACTGTAAATCACAGTTACCTGTATCACAAGTCCAATTTAATCATTAATCCCTAAATAGAAGGATGGCAATGATTCCTAGCAAAGTGTTTCCCAAGGCAGAAGTTATTCTGTCGGCAGCAGAAATGATGATTGGATGATATGAAATTGTATCCTATCACTGGACCCAAAACATATCTAGTAAAATCTTGTTATGAGTGCCTTACTGCACCTGAGTTTTACTGCCCTGGATACAAGGTACTCCATCATATCACTGTCATGGTACTGTTGATGGTCTGCAGCAGAGGTGATATCTTATATACTCACACCACTCTCAGAGTAAGGGCTGCCAGCATTTTCAACTGAATGTAATAGTTACTGATTCGCACACTCATGCACAAATTTTGTACTCCTACCACCTTCTAGCATGGAAAACGACGTGCTTCTCATGCTCTTTGCTGCTGCTCTTTTCTTCATTCCAGATGATGTCTCTCAAGTTGAAGGTGCTAACCGCACATGGAAAAGCTCAACATGCCTTGGATGTTATGGAAAAAAACCCACCAAACTGCACAAAATAATTTTGTCTGTCAACAGGAAAAAGTCTGAGATATAGTTCATACATCTCACTAATCAACACATCTTTTTGGTTAGTTAGTTTCATTTACACTATAAATTATTTATTCACACATATATTTATGAACTAAATACATTGTTTTTTCTTTAATTTATAAGAAATTTCATGAAGAGTATCTTCTACTCCAGGAACAGCTGCCCCTGGGAGACCAAGGCAGGAGGTTGGCAAGTTCATACCCAGTCTGGGCAATTCAGCAACTTAACAAGATTTTGTCTCAAAAATAAAAATAGTTGAGGAAGTAGCTCAGTCCCAAGGCCCTGGGTTCAATTCCTAGCACTGCACAAACAAAAACAGTTCCCAATTTGGCCAATGGTAATTAAAATGTAAATTAAAGCATTATATGCATGGAAGAAAAAAATATATGATAACTACTTCTAACTTATATGCCCTACACCAACAATCCACTGTGGATCTCTGTCAACAGATGTTCCAAGGATCCATCAAGCCCTGGCTAGGACTTCCCTGTCTCACCAGCAAGAGCAATAGATGTGGTAGCACCAGCACCACTGCCTGAAGTAATGAGCTCATTAACAAGTGGTCACCAAGTTTATATAGAGAAATGATGACCAATGTGACATATATTCATCAGCTACATGTCTTCATACCGGGTTATCAATGGCAGCCTACAGGAAGTGGAAAAGAAATGAATAAGGGGGAAATACAGAGGCTGATCTAGAATATAACAGTCTCTGCTAGGCACTGAATGGGTGAAGATTGGATTTCTTCTCTCTGTGGCCTAGCATAAATCATCATTAAATAAGTATTTTCATCCAGATTCCAGTTGTATGCTCATCTTATTTTTTATGCAATTAGTAAAAATTTTTCAAAGACCAAAATAGCTAGAACTAAAAAGAGAAACATATTTTCATATCAAAATATATATATTTTCCCCAAAAAGTGCAGGAAGCCTACGTCAAACGATGAATTTTATCATGATGTTGATAATTTTGTCATTTGACTCACAGTTCCTATGATATCTACTATGTGCCAAGAATTTTGCTAAACCCTGAAGGTTTAGCATAAAAGAGAAAGTCTATGGGGTAGCCTTCTATGTCTCATGTGGAGACCAAAAATTCAGTGTTGCCTGGTAGTGTAGCCTGGCATCCTATAAGTGCCCTTAGAATAGGAAGTGGACGATGGAAATTCTTCTAAGATGTTTTCCAAGTGCTGATGGAAATTAGCACGGTAGAATAAAAGCAGAGAAGGCAGACTATGCATTGGTGATGTCAAAATAATTTCCAATGCTGGTGATATTGTTAGGAAAATATATTTGTAATAATAAAGTAGAGAGAAGAGTATCAACATTAGACCCAAATCCCAAGCCTCTGTACACCACTTAATAGTTCATGACTCTGGATAACTTTTAAAACTGATTAGTACATGTTTGCAGTACACAATGATTCATCATGGGGAATAGGTACATATACCTAGCACATCTCAGTTCTATTTTTGGTCTGTTTTCTCCCTACTTCTTTCATTTTCTGTTGTCCATTACTTGTGTAAGACTTAGCTCTCTGTTCTCTAATCTCTACTCATTTTGATCTTTAATTTATTTATATTTTGGGTTTCTCACAAAAGATAAGTCATGTGATGTTCACATTTGTGTGCCTGGTTTATTTCACTTAGCTTTACCTCAAGATGCATCCACTTTCCTACAGAATGAAAATGGATCAAAGATCTAAATGTTAAAATAGAAACATTCAATCTGTTGTAGATAAAATAAGCTTATGTATTTAAGCAAGGTCTTTCTGAACAGAATCTCAATAGCATAAGAAATAACATTAAGAATCAACAAATGGATCATATATCAAATCGAGCAATTTCTGAAGCAATCAACCAACCAACTTTGGGCAAATTTCGGAAGCTTTATGCGCTTGAGTTTCCTTACACGGAAAAAGCAAGTAGCAGCAGAACTTTTTCAAAGGATGCTGGAACACAATAGACTCAAAGTCATTATTAAATATTACTAAAAAATATTACCATGATTGGGACCCTCTGACCCATGGTCTTGGTTCATCCCTTAGAAGTTAGTTTCCCTTTATCCTAATCTCTGTTCACTTCTGGCCACATCTCAGGAAAGGCGACGCTCATTACAGTTCAACACAAGGATGAGATGGGGAAAAAATCAAGTGGTATCATCCCCCAAATGAGTATGCCGTCCATTGCTTCCCAGGGTTCCTAATTGGTCCCAGTCTTAAAGTAGCGACAGGGATATAGAAATGATGATACTTTGGTAAATCTCTGCTCACCTCCTTGCTAGAAATTTCCCATCCCTGCCTTGATTTAGCAGTCTCTAGAGAGTCCACCCTGGCTTCATCGCAACATAATGATTTTAACTACAAATAAATAATTCAAAGATAAAGAGATTTTGTTTTATAAACCACACACAACATATTTTCCCAGCTGTGTTAGTGAAAATTGATGATTGGAAGCTAATAAGGCATCTATTTATTCAGAGCAAAAGAAGACTTGATTTACTCCAAAGCATGGCAGAAAAACATAAATAAATACAAGTGTGTCCTCTGCCATAAATAATACAGATTTACTCTCAAATTTCATGAGTTCAACGATGCTGGAAACACACTGACCACGTGTGTCAGGCAGAACTCTATGCTGGCAATCAATTGCTTACAGAGTTGACATTTTCTAACATCTGTTTTAAGATTGTGAAGTTTAAAACTGATATTTTTCATTGCCCGTGCCGACATTTCCAGCAAGATTAGCTGGTACCTTGACTTGTTTACCCCAAGAGTACAGCTAGTTCCTATTATCTACTCTGAAGAAATGCAGTGTCTAACTCGCTATCACCTCCCTAAGGGACAGCAAGTCGGAGAGGCTTTCATAGTCTGGGACAAAGATTTGCTTCATAATTTTTGTGGGAGAGTACTTCCAAGCCAGCGTATTATTTATTTTAAATGGATCTGTGTATGTAAAGATAATTGAAGATCCATTCAATTCCAGATTTTTAAAACAACACAGACTTTGGTTTACTTATTCTCATGCTTTTAGGTCAATGGGTACAGGAATTTTACATTTAAAATGCACTGAACTTCCTGCAAGGGATTTAACATGTTCAGTCTTATGATTTTATTGTGAATGAAATTTTAAAAAGAGCACACATAGAGTCACATAGAACCAAAACTGGCTAAAATAGAGGCATCACAGAAAAGTTCATGGCTATCAAATTGGATAAAGATCATCACTGATATAAAAAGACATGGGATTTAGAATGTTCCTAGAAATAAACTGAAATATAATATAAAGAATGTGCTTAGCAAAATGCTGAATAACTAAACTGGAAAGCAGTAACATATGAGTTCTATAAAAACTACGAAAGGGGAAGACAGTAAAGGAAAAATTAATGCACACTTACTTATATGCACTAAAAGGACACAACTTGATTTTTTTAACAATCCAAAACAGCAGGTAACATTTTTCTCCTTTTCCATTTTAAGAAGCTAAGTTGTATGAAAGTGAAATCACTTGACCAATACTGTGGAGCTGCTGAGTAACAGAGGTGCAATTCAAAGCCAGTCTGTTTTCCCATATTTTAAACTGAATTTTTAACTGAGACATTGTGAGTAGAAATTATGATCACAGTCATCATTGAGAGTTTGTACTTATACCTGATTTTCATTTTTTCCCATTCCCTTGCCCTACTTTCAATCCTCCACCTCCCATATCCATAACCTTTGCTTCTGTTTTTTCCTCCATTTTTTTCTTTCCCTTCTTTCTTTTCCCTTGACCCCAGTTCTCCTCCTCCTTTGAACATTTCTTCCTATCACACCATATCTATTTTACATTTTGATCCTCACTTACACCTTCAGATTCTCACACCAGAAAAATGAATGGTTATTTATACACATGTGTTCTATTTATCTCAGGAGTATGGCCTGAAGGTGCATCCATTTAGCTGTAAGCATCTCAAGTTTATCTTTCTTTATGACTAAGTAATACCTTATTTTATATAAAAAAAAAATCTTCATGGGGCCGGGGATTTAGCTCAGTGGTTCCGGTGCCCGTCTTGTAAGCGTAAGAACCCGGGTTCGATCCCCGGTTAACCACATACAATACTGGGTGTGGAGACTCACGCCCAGCAGCAATCAGTACCACATACCACAGTGCTGGGTGTGGTGGCTCATGCCTGTAATCCCAGCACTCGGGAGGCAGAGGCAGGAGGATTGCTGTGATGTGAGTTTGAGGCTGAGCTCAGCAACAGCCTGAACTACAAAGCAAGACCCTGTCTCCAAAAAAATTTTTTTAAATCTTCATTATCCACTCACCAGTTGATGAGTTTTGGGACTGTTTCCAAGACTTCACTATTACAAACTGTGCCGCTATAAACATGGGTGGACATATGTCACTGTGGCATGATGCTTTTAATATTTTCATTATGTAGTATGAAAATAAATTTGACATCTTGAATGTTGTCTTGAAAACTGAGGCAATTATACAATAGATTTAAAATATGCAAAAAAGCAAGGATTAAACTGCAAAATGAGTGTTTTAGTTCATTTTGTATTGCTGTAACAAATACCTGAGACTGGTTACAGACAGAAAAAGGGGATTATTCAGCACACAGTTCCAGAGCTTGGCGCCAACATCCACCTGACTCTGGTTAGGACCGGAAGGCTGAGTCACGACAGGATGTGTGGCCACAGGTTGGGAGAAGCAAACGAGAGAGTCGCAGGCCAGGCTTGTGTTCTTACAGCCATCCCCTCTCACATGGGCTGGTGTGCTCTTCCACGTGTGCACGCCCTCGTTACCCTCCACTTGGTCCCAGAGCCGCATCACCACCACCCTAGAAACCAACAGCCAGCACACAACAGCTAAAAGTGTGATGTAACTGCCAGAATATTAATCTTAGGTTGCACCATTAGACATTCCTATAGTCACCGGAAGTAAAATACCAATCAATTTTATATCCAGCTGATCATATTTATCTGGAATACTTGGTTTACCTTTGAGTTAAATGCTTTAAGAAGGATGTTTATTACCCTGAATGAGTTTTTACAAACAAAAAGGAGCTACCTAAAAACCATGACATTTATTGTATGTATCACGCTAATCATTTTTTGCCATCAATTATCTTCTTTACTATGTTTTCAAATTCTACCATATTGTAGTGCTTCTTTTATACTGTCTACCTCTGTGAATATATTGCACAAGCTATTTCATATGCTCAAGCTCTGTATTTCTCTTTCTTTTCCCGTGTTTTACTCCAGCTTTTACTGTTAACAAACAGCTGCATACAAGTATAGCCTCCAATTAACACTCACTTCAAACGAGGCAAACACGTGACACAAATCTCCTGCTTTCTTTCATAGGATTCCCTAATACCTGAGTAATGTGAACTACCTGAGGGAACTCCTCCATCATTTCAATTCTCAGAAATTCAAAGTTGGAAAGGATTAGTAATCTATTCCCATTTAGAGGTAGGATTGAAGGTAGATCCTAACCTCTTCCTTGAAGCAGAAAATCCTGAGGAGTACCTGGCAAGATCTCTAATGGGACAGAGCCACAGTTTCCCTAGGAAGGGAGTAGTCATTCTAATCTACCTCACACCGGCATATCTCCTTCCCTTGTTCTGTCCTTCTCGATCTTTGTCCTTGTCATCACCCCTGAAAACAATCTACCTCCACATAAACTCCTGTTTCAAATACTGTTTATAGGGAAACTCTGGGTATCATTTACTCTGGGTAATAAGTTTATAAATTATGCATGAACACTCCTACTTCTGGGGGTGGGACAATCTAAAATTCCAGAAGGTTACATGACACATGTGCCCCATTATCCACCATCAGGGAAGAGAGGCGAGCTTTGAATTCCATTTGCAGTTTTCCAAAGTAGCGTTCTTTGATGTACCAGGCAACTTTCCCCTAATGCTCAGTCAGTGAAGACAGGCTTACCTCCACATCTCCTTTTTTTTTCTCGGTGTTTAATTTGATTAGGACATGTTTGCATTGCATGGCAGTGACATTTGTTATGAGGAGGTGACGCATTTCCATGATACCTCTCAATTCTGTTTCTACCCCTTCCATTTTCTTGCAGTGCCTCCATCTCTTGGTTCATTTCCTTTTTACAAAAGAACTCCCTCCCTTTTCCTCATTATGTCTTTTATTTTGCCCTTTATTTATACTTTACATTTCTAATATCAGAGGAATCATGTGAAATTTGAGTTTCTGAGTCTGATTTATTTCACTTACCATGATGGTCTTGAGTTGCATCCATTTTCCTTCAAATGACTCAAGTTCACCCTTGAAGGGAGAGTATTTCTCTGTTATGTATGAAGCCATTTTTTTTACTCATTCAGCTAGATGTCTTTTTTAGGAAACAAAAGGCAAGCCTTCAAATAACTGAAGGGTTTGCATTGGAATAATAATGATGATAATGGTAAAATTCTAATATTGGTTAAGAGCCATGCAAAAATTTTAAGAAGTGTCAAATGAATCCCCATTGCTTAGTCCAAATTAGTTTCCGTGTAATTTCAAACTAAGTAATTTAAAAATAGGAAGACTCTGCGAGATGCTATGCAATTATTAGTTCAAACCACATTTAGTTTCCTTTTCCAGTAGCCTGAAAATGCCCAATTGCTGGCCTGTCCTTTTGTGTGTCAGACTGATTGAGATACAAGCTAGTCCATCAAACTCTCATGGAGGTTTTGTGAAATATTCAGTGACTAAAGTCTGTGACCCACTGGCCCAAAGGAAAAAAGATTATTTGTACACTATGGGTGGGCCTCATGAAATCAGTGGAAAGGCCTTGAGAACAGGGCTAAACACTTACTAATGAAGAAAGTCCACCATTAGACTGCAGGTTCAGCCACGCTGCCAGCTTCAGCCTGCCCTCGCTGACTGCCTGCTCTTGATTTCAGACTTTCCTGTTCAGCCTCCACCATCACAGATGCCCAATCCTAGCAACAGGTCCTTTAATTTTAATCTATTATTGGCCTCTTTCTCTGGTTTAATCCTGAGTGATGCTCTTAGATCTGCAGTTTCCTGTGATTCAATCTGATATAGGATCACTTGGCAAAGAAAAGATATGGAAAATAGAAATGTAGACCTTACTGAAAACATGTACATGACTCTAACATTAGCATTGTAAGAAAGTAATGATGCTGCAATTGACTTACTGTGCATCATATTCTTAATATTTTATACTTTTAATTAACATAAATAGATCTGTATATAACTAGTGTTAACCATAATCAAAACACTACTCTTGATTACTTATTTACCAAAATGTAATCTATTTGACTATTTTTTAGTCAATTTTTTAAAAATGGGGCAAAGCTATAAATTCTGATAGGGAAGTTGTATAAAGCTTTGAAAATGTCAGAAAGTCTCAGGAAAGAGAGACTTCAGTGGACTAGTTTAGTAAAGAACATGACAGAAGTGGGTTGATTTTCCTGTTGAAGGCAAAGTCCAGCTTTGGCACAGGTAGAGTTTTGATTAGAAACTTGTCATACAAGTCTGGTCCTCTATTTCTTCAGATCAATGCTTTATCCTCCTAAAGTAATGGGATCTTGAAATTGTCCAAAATGCCATTATCTTTTGTCACCATACCTAATATTATGGTGGTAATCATCATTGCAAAACACTTTGGAGTAGAAAACTCTCAGCCTCCAGGCTGGTTCAGGCTGTCCTGGAGAAAAACAATCATCAGTGATCAAAATCATCAGTGGTTTCAAGGAGATCCATCTGCAATGGGAACAGCACAGGTAATTCACTCCCTGTCTTAAGGGGGTATTTCCGAATTTGCTGAGTGCCTTTTAGTAAACATGTATTGTTACATGAGAAGGAATCATAAAGTGAGATGCCAGTGGTAACCGGAAAGGGCAGCGACAGTTCCTCAGGTTTTCTTCTGATCCATCACACCGGAACGGCTCACATATTCTGGATTTGACAGGATGTCGCTTCCTGACTCATAAATCCAGCAACACTATTTTAGTTATTTACCAAGTGATTAAATTGTAATAATTTATTCCACTTTTCCACTCACATTTTAGCCCTAGGATCCAAAAAGGTTTTATAGCTTCTCATAAAGCATTTTCACTCTAAATAATCGATATTGATTTAACTATGTCCTATTATTTTTTTAGATTTATTTTCTTATTTTGCATGAAGTTCGAACTCCACATAGTTTATAAAAAGATTAAGTAGCTCACTTCCAAAATCTCTTTCCTAGGTATTTCTAGATCCTTTTTCTGGCTGTAAATTCCGGGGAAATTACATATGACAGCCTTCTCAATTGTGAATTTATTCTGTTGCTCCTTATGGACATTTTAAAAGAGGGAAGGGATGAAATGGCTTTTCCATTAAAAGTAAAAACTATATAAAAATGTAAAATCTCAGACCTCTGAGCAAGTATTTAAGGCAGTTGGAAAACGGGGCACACCACATTTCTCAGCAGACACCCCTTACCCCTCTGAACAGCAGTGAGCAGGCCAGAGAGGAGTCGCAAACACAGTGAGTTGAAAACACTGAATAAAATTAACACAAAGCCTGAAACAATCATTTTTACTCAGTTATTTTGGAGAAACATTTTATGCAGAATCCATAAGAATAATATTATTCTAAATATGAATATGTTCTGTAAATTTAACATATTATTAGTGTCAGATATTAAAATTATACAGCTTAACACTGTACATCAATGTTGTGATGTGGACTGGTAAGATAAATTTCAGCATTTGAAAAAATCATGCTTTGGAATATACCTTCTCATATCACTACTGTCACCTTTCCAATTGGCCTACCAATTTCTCCTCCTCCAACCTATTATGAAATAGACATTCACTCTCTTCTCTGCCTCACAGTACCTTGGTGAGAAAATCTGAGTGGATTATTCTAGAGGCACTTCTTCTAGGGAAAGGTGTTTCATGCCTTGGTTCACATAAAGCATAGTTAATTAGGGCTAGTCAGGTGATTCTTGACATACGAAACTTGGGAGTGAGCTGTAGTTCTTTGTATGAAGGACTGACAAATGTCCAGGTTGGTTAAGGAACTCAGGAGGATGGGATTAAGGAAGTAAGCTACAAAGATGCTTAATTAAGGAGCATTTAGTTTAAAACCAAGCTATTTGTTATAGCCAGTGTTCCTGTACTGACACAGAAACCTCGGACATACATGGGCAAAACATTCTGAAGTTGAAAAGGTTCTGTTGGTCTTTAATCAGTATAAAGTGGGCTCTCTAGGCCTTTGGGTGCCAGTGTCATGGGTCAAACCAACTGCAGATAAAAATATTTGGAGCAAAAACAAAAAAATGGAAACAAAATTTATGAATATGGAGGATGGGGGCTGTAGGGAGTGCAGGGGAATGGGAAAAAATAAGATTCCAGGTACATCATGTACAGGTACAAATCCTCAATGTTAGATGTTATTATGATGTGCATCTAAAATGTACCAATAAATTCAATAAAAAAAATAAAACTGTACTGAACATGTACACACTTTTGTTTCTTTTTCATTATTTCTTAATAAAAGCAGTACCACCATTCTTTATGCAGCATTTACATTGCATTAGATAGTATAAATGGTGATAATTTAAAACGCATGTGAATATTCACCATAGGTTATAATCAAATATGTTATCATTTTATTTAAATTTTTACATATTTTCCTTTGAATTATTTGTTCTTCATTGAACTACTGTAGGGATAATATGACATTTCCTTGAATATGTTATGTAAGGTGAACTCTGCACCACTGAGCTACATGCACAGGTCTTATATATATTAGCTTGTCCAAGACCCCTGAGCATTGAGATTGTAATATGTAAGGTGGTCTTGGACCAATACTCCATAGATACTGAGACACAACTGTACTTTTTTGCCAGTATCAAGTTGAGACAGATCTTTGAGCAACAAATTACCCTGGTATCAACCGTAAAGGACACAGAAATGTTAAAATAAAGACCTCTGTCTTCAGTGTAGAAGTCTTAAAACTCAGAGATGGGATAAAGCCTTCAGCCAGATAGAATGGGGAGAAGGATGGCAAAAAGGAGTTAATATGTGTTATGAACAAGTATTAATTTCCCATGAGGAATGTAATCATTATGGAATGCAAATATGTACCAATAATACATGTAAAAAATTAAAAAGAAAAAATAGAAAACACAGTCCACCACAACCCCACAGAAGGAAAATACCTAATGCTTTTCAAAAGATAATTGTAAAATAGTTCTCTTTATAGTTCTATTTATAGTTCTATTTCACAGATGCATATACCTCTTTTCTTTAAAATCAATGAAGTTGTGTATGAAGCAAATGAGACCATTTAGCATGGTCACTAGTGAGAGTCAATAGCTTTATTAAACAAGTAAAAATTCTTGTACTTGAATTAATCCCATTCAACTACTTATAAAGAACGCTTTTAAAAACTATTGACTAAGACCAAACCCTCAAGCTGCAAAGCAAGATGTAAAGTCTAAAGAACACCTTCAATGCTAATTCATTCAATTTATTTTATTTATTGAATTTTGATCTGAATTAGTACTGAAAGCGAGACATTTTCAAATAGGAAAATTATTAGATTTTAAAAGAAATTCTTTATCTCTGATCCCTATCATCTACTCATCTCTCCACAACTAATATTTATAAGCCAGAACCTAAATCCAGATAGACAGTCACAGCTCATGAGTGTGATTTCTAGCCCTTTGTATTAAATAGGAGCAGAACTTAAATTGGAATAGTTTCAGCACAGTAAATCATATATTTTGATAGATGTTTCTCAGTCTCTAACCTCCACTCTAATGCTTCAAGGTATATAAATCAGACATTAACAATTGTCTCTTAGCAAACAAAATATAGTCTTTGAACTGAATTCCCCATTAGCTTATGAGTAGGATTTTGTAGTATTTTGTACATAACACCATTGAACTTTCCACTACTTGCACCAAAATGGCATACGCAGCCACTTCTCAGCACTCACCATTCTGAGTATGGCTCATTCACACACATACACTCAGAGATTCAGACATACACGTGTGTGTGCGTCATACTTGTGTGTGTCTCCATTTATAAAACCATTCTTAAGTAGCCATGTGATTACAGAAAGGGCTCTGGCTCTCTCTGACCCACACCTAACAAATTTATTTCACGAGTTAGCAGCGACAAAAGAAATTTAGTGCTTGTGCTCTTATCTAATCCATATTTATTACACCGGTGTCAGGAATGATCAGATGAAAGAAGAGGGAGACACATATCTCTGTGCACTAGAAGAAAAGATTTGGATTTGGATCTGTACTTCTATTTTTGTAGCCTTGAAATATAAATGCAATGATACTGGCACAAAACGATCTGGCTGCCTTTTTCAATAAACAGCAAGAATGTTAGCCAGCCACTTCACAAGTTTGTCTTAAAGGTGAAAAAGGAAGCACTAAAAACAACAACAGCAATTATCTTACAGCTGTATTACACCTTTCCTTGGAGACTCTTAAAACATTGTGGAACCTATGATCCAGATACTGTGCTCAGCACCTAATGACTCCGCTTTAGTCATCTCCGTGAGAGTCACAAAGACATAACCGGATAAAACAACCTTCAAATAAATACAATTCATCGTTTTCTTGCACAATACAAGTATTTGGACACAAACACACAATTCAGAAAAACAGAGGTGTGTAAAGCTCCTCTCCAGGAGTTTCAGGCTGTACACTCAACAGTGACCTTTTTTCTTAGGTCACTATCTCTATCCATTTGCCATTTTTACTGATTTTTAACTTCTTGTCCCCCTGTAGGTAATCAAGCGTGACACCATGATTTTAACCTGTGCAAGCACATACTCTTCCTTAAATAGACTGCTTTTCTCCAAGTGCTCCATAATTATGTTTTTTTTTTTTTAGGGTTTTTTGGAGACAGGGTCTCACTTTGTAGTTCAGGCTGGCCCTGAGCTCAGCCTCAAACTCACATCACAGCAATCCTCCTGTCTCTGCCTCCCGAGTGCTGGGATTACAGGCGTGAGCCACCACGCCCGGCACTGTGGTATGTGGTACTGGTTGCTGCTGGGCGTGAGTCACCACACCCAGTACAGGTATGTGGTTACCCGGGATCGAACCCGGGTCCTTGCGCTTACAAGACAGGCACTGGAACCACTGAGCTAAATCCCCGGCCCAATTATGCTTTAAATTTTAGTTATTGAAACTACCTGGACTGACAATTTAAATTGCAAGCTGGGTTTAATCAATTCCACAGATATTTGTTATATAAGGTATGCCCAAAGCTAGGGACTGAAGAACATAGAAAAGAGAGATCAGACACAGATCCTATTTTTGGAAAGCTGTTAGTCTAATAAAGAAAACTAAGCATGAACAGAAATCTCAAGGTGGAAACATACTAACTCTGGAAGACAGGTATCTAAAAGGAGTAGAGGATTTCAGAAAACCCATTAGTACAGTGAGTGGACGAGCGAGAACCTTGTGAAGGTTTCATATGTTCAGCTCAGGGAAAACATCTTCAGGGACGGAGTTACCAGTGGGTCCAGTGGGTTAGTTTTGCAGTGGGTTCAGTTGTATTTTGCCACAGCTATGGCTAAAAGTCTGGGAAAGTTGTTAATAAATGAAGGCCCTTCCCAACATCCACCACGATGGTACTTCTGAAAAGTGACCTCAAAAGAATAACCCCAGCAGTTTGGAACCAAACTGAGTAGGAAATTACTTATGATTCCAGGGTTTTGCCATAATTTAAAGTTTGAAGTCTTTTTTTTTTTTTTTTTTTGTACCAGGGATCAAACTTGGGACCTCAAACCTGCCAGGCAGGCACAAGAACCACTGAGCTAAACCCCTGTTCCAAAGTTTGAAATCTTAATAGAGCTGCTTTATAGTATGCTTTGTGAAAGAAGTCAGACTGCAAGCCCCATGCACTTTATGATTCCATTTGTATTAAATGGCCACAATAAATAAATCTGCAGGGACAGAAGGCAGAATGATGGTTACCTGGAGTTGGAGGGAGGATAAGGATAAACTGATATTATTCATGGGATTTCTTCCTATGATGATAAAAATGCTCTTAAATTAGTGATAATTGCATGACTCTAATATATTCAAACAACCATGTGCTCAATTAGAATGGGTGGCATTTATGGTACATAAACTACGTTCCAAAGGAGTTGTTTAAAAAAAAAAAGAAAGATCATTTGCCATGTACTAATGAGCAAGGATAATAAAAAGAACTCTTTACAGTAAAAGAATTTTTAAAAAGCATAAGAAAAAAATGAGTGAAAGAAGCCACCCTAAGATTTTACCAAAAGCCATCAATTAAAATTTAAATCTAAAGCTCAGTGCACACTTTGTCTAATTTGAATTGCTTTTCCTATTTCAAGTCTTTAGTTAAGGTTACTTGAGAATAGAATCTGAAATCATCAGAGGAAATCAATACCACAGTTGACCAAGGCCAGGTTCAATAATACTTCCTACATTTGAGTGCAGTGAGGGAAAACAGCCTTCATTAGTCATATAATAACTACAAGGCCTCCCGTTTATCTCTGAAATTCCTCCAAGGAACACAACCATTTCCCACCTATTATTTCCCATCGATTTGTACCACCTGCCAAGAGGCTAAGTAAGAAGAACTGAAGGGGTTGGACTGGAGCAAGCCAGGAATGGGAACACTGCACCCCTCAGTGGACACCGCGGCAGAGGGGACGTAAAGCTTTCAACTTGTTGCTCATTTCTATGAGAATTCACTTCCCTGACTCTGAGCTGATTTGCTGAGAGTCAGAATTCCACCATCTCACCTAAGTCCTGGGTACAAGGATTTGGGGAGGAGGTTAATAGACTGACACTCCTATCTTTCTCTTCATCATCTTATTACCATTCCATTATATAACTACATAATTCTAATCCAATCTTGCTATATTTCTCAGTGAATGGTTATCATTACTGGCGTTTATTTCTGTCATCAGAGAACTACTCCCTAAGTACCTGAGTTCCCAAGAGACCCCCTAAATAGCAAAAAGAGACAGAACCAGCTTCTACTAACATTCAAAGAGACCTGACACCTACCTTAGGTCCTGAATTCTGTTCTAAATGCTTTATATGTATATTATCTCACATGTCACAACACAGTTCCCTGAGGGTAGATACTCTTAATCTACATTTTATAAGTTAGAAACTATAAGATGAAGAGTTCTGAAAGTTGATAATGACCACATGACTCTGAAATAGTGAAGGGAAATGTGGGAGACGACGCAGTCTGATTTTAAGGGGTACGGAACCACCATGCCAGCTCCTTACACAGGAGAGGAAAACTTCACACAAGAACACACTACCCTAGATTAACACTGCTCACGAAAGCTCCAAACATCCTCAGCTGGACTCTGGCGTTCTGATAACCATCATTTCCAAAGTCAAATATTTTGTCCCATCAATATCAAATACTATCAATTTAGTTCTGTTTTCTGTGTACAGTAACAGTAAAACTTTGCAGTCAGAGATTTCCTATACATGTATCAGAAGGGATGCCTGATCCTATTAAGATCTTAAAAGGCTTATATATATATATATATATATATATATCATATATATAGTTATTCAGTGTGTCTACTGACAGCATACTCCTATTACTGTTCTCGACATTAGGAACAGGACATTAGTAAGGCAGGCAAAACCCCCTGCTCTAGTGTTGCTTGATTTTGACCAGTTTTTGACCCTCCCTCGCTACATGCATTTTTGGGGAGATAATCCCCTGCTACAAGGCGCTGCTCAGTGCACCAGAGGGTGTTTAGCTCTTCTCTCATTATGAAACCATGAACATCTCCAGGCATTGTTTTATGTCACCTCGCGAGGTAAAACCACCCCAGGACCACTGTCCTAGTGCGAAACAGATTAAAAATAAATGAAGCAAGAAATCAGTAAATGATAAAACATATCAGATGGTGAAACAAAGTTCTATGAAGTATTCAAAGATAATGATATTTTAGGAAAACATTGCTCAGCTGCTTTAGGTTTGGAGTTCTGGGTGGCATCTTTGAAGAGCGTACATGTAAATGTGATCTACATTTCAAGTATAAAATCATGGAAAATAACGTTTCAAGTACAGATCGAGTCCAAGACAAAAGCTGTGAAAAGCTAGGAGCTTCATTTAGTTAGGGTCAAGAAGAAGGACAACGAGGACTGAAGAGACTGATAAATGGAGAAGAGCTCAAGGTGAGGTCACAGAGAAAAACTGCGGACAGATCGGACCACGCAGGGAGCTGAGCTCTGATGTAACATGAGCAGGGGCCGCCTTGGGAGGGCTGGAAGCCAGAGCAGCGGCCTGCTCTACTCTGCAGGGCGGACCGCAGGGAGGAGGCAAGCGCAACAGTACGATGAAGCTGCTGCAGTGTTTGAGGAAAGCTGGCGCCATCCGGGAGCGGAGAGTAATGAATTGTTTGAGTGAATAAATGGATGGCACGCTTGGCAAAACTTGAACGGAGTTTGGATGCGATTTGAAAGAAGAGAAAGAATTTTACAATTTTGGAGGATCTGGAATAAGTGAGTGAATAGTTCAAAGGTATACTGAAAGTGGAGTAAAGGGAAAGAACTCAGAACGGAGAGCTCTAGTTCTGTCCATGTTAATTTTGAAATGCCCTCCAGACATTCATGAATAGACGGAAGTCGCTGAAGCTCCAGGGAGAATTCAGAATTAAAGAGAATTTGAGAATGTTATCTTAGCAGATGGCGTTTGGTTTGGGGCCTGAAATGATTCATCTTTGGAGACTGGATTGAAAGAGTAGAGGCACACCAGCCAGACAGAGGGCTCCCCAACTAGGGAGAATGTGGAGGGAGAGGAGAAGATCCAGTAATAGATATCGAGCGTCAGTATCAAGATGACTGAGCTCAATCCCTTGGGAGATGGTTATGAACCTCCTGAAATAAACCGTGAAACTCTGAGAAGTCACAGAAGGAGTGCTCACTTGGATATCTCATTAGCGAAACCGTTTGCCTTAGGATAATGGAGAATTTTCCAACTTCAGGACAGAAATGAAATGAATCACTGCATGTACGGGATAGCTTGCAATGTTCAAGTCAAGCTGCAAAGGAAGCAGCGTTATACTAAGTGCTTTTAAAATCAGTAGTCACTCTTTTAGCCCCCAACTGGCCTACAAGAAGACCCTCAGATATTAAGAGTAAATATGGATGTATCTGTGTTTAGCCCTGTTTTAAGAATAAGTTAACTAATAAAATCATAATATTACTATGACAAAGGAACTCTTAGTATTAGCATCCTCATTTTACAGAGGAGGAAACTGAGACAGTTAAACCCTATTGTCTCAGGACTCACAGCTAGTAGAAGGTAGGGCTAGGATTGGCACTCAGTGACACAATTTCACTTTGTGAAATGAACCACTACACTATACTGATTTTTGTACAGCACTCTAATACAGGAGTTATTAAAATAATGCTAATAACTGTACAAAGTTGATTTTGATAATAAGGAAATTAAGTCTTGCAAAGGTGGTTATTTCAGCAAGATAACTTGGATACTGTACAGCAGTTCTAAACTCAGGACTCTCAAACAGCCAAGCTCTTACTTTGAAATGTTCAAAGTTAAGTACCATAATTTGCAAGCCATAGAGAGAGAAACTAAAGTTACAGCAGGAATGGATTTTTAGATCATTCCATAGTTAAGTGCAGAAGCGAGCACAGAATGTGGATCAAAACTTTAGCTAAAAGAAACTTAGTCTGTTTTGTGCTGCTATAAAAAAATGTAGAAAAACAATGTAAAGACTAGACAATGTATAAAGAACAGAAGATTATTCCTCATAATTCTTGAGTCTAGGGGATCCAAAATGCCAGCACCCTGGGAGTCTCTCCTCAGTATGTTTTCATGTGACAAGCAATGTAACAAATACACTTTCAGAGGCCTTTCTACAGGCATTAATGTCTCTTGCAGTTTCTGCCTTCATGACCTAAACACCTCTCAAAAAACCCACCTCTGAATTCTCCCTTCTGGGTAGAGTTTCCAACACATGAGTTTTGTAGGATATATTATACCAAAACAGAAAATATGAGCTTCATCTTAAAGACAAATGTCCATTAATTCTCCTATTGATATAACCCCAGAATGAGGGTACAGTATCCTTCCCAAGCATGCATCTCTCCTTCCTCCATCAGAATAGCTATTGTACCACAATTTTTCTTTAATTTTATTGCCTGCTGTTTCGGGACACCTCAACTCTGTAATAAAATATCCACCTTTCGGGTCCCTCCTTAGGAGGAAGCATTTGCTCAATAAATTTATATTCATTCAGCAAACAAATGAAGCCTGCAGTTGTTTTATGAATTAAATGAGATAATATCAACAAAATATTTAGTTGTGAAACAGAAACATGGCTACCTAATACATAGTAGCTACTGTTATTATTACTGCCATCATTATTTCTGTTATTACTATTTGTTAAAGGTGAAAACAAAATATCTAGATGCAGAGTATAGCCAAAATGTAAATTCAGATAGGAGAAAGCATACATTTATGGAAAGATTGTTTTCCCTTATTCTTGGTATGATGGACAGCAGAGAATGCAGAGGGTAGCACACCTTCCATTCAATTCATCTGAGAATAACACAGTTCAATATCAGATTCAGGTTGACTAATCAATGGAGAAAAAATGATTTACTTCAAATAATAGTTTAGTAATTCCACTATTTAGTTTATTTCAACTACATAGTTCTAAAATATCTATTTATCATGTCAATTTCCACATGTGATTTTAAAAACCTAAGAAAGTTCAAATAAAAAAAAGAAAAATACAAAACTTAGGTTATTTAATATTGTACACTTTTATGAATTACATATGAGTGTTTTACACATATTAATATTTGGATTATTTGGGGGGAGACATATGTGGATATACACACAAATATCCTTTGTAAATTTTGTTAATATGCCACTGAATTTCTCTTCCTATATTATACGCACACACGTGCAATGCATGTGCACACACTGTATCCATACATTCCCTAAGTTATATGCTTAGAGCTATTACTAATTCTTAGAGAGGAGATAGGTCCATGACCCTCCTCACTATTAGGTCTAAAATAAAAAATACCAAAGAGCCTGGGCATGATGCTGCACAACAGTAATCTCAGTCTCCTAGAAGGCTGAGGCAAGAATATTGTGAGTTCAGGCCGGGGAGTTAGCTCAGTGGTTCCGGCGCCTGTCTTGCAAGCGCAAGGGCCTGGGTTCAATTCCCCGGTAACCACATAACAGTACTGGGTATGGAGACCCACATCCAGCAGCAACCAGTACCACATACCACAATGCCGGGCGTGGTGGCTCACGCCTGTAATCCCAGCACTCGGGAGGCAGAGGCAGGAGGATGTGATGTGAGTTTGAGGCTGAGCTCAGGGCCAGCCTGAACCACAAAGCGAGACCCTGTCTCAAAAAAACTAAAAAAAAAAAAAAAAAGAAGAATATTGTGAGTTCAAGCCTGGCTTGCTCAATGTGGTGATACCAGTCTGCAAAAATAATTCCCTTGCCAATGTGGTTAAGGCATGGAGGATATGTGATCTAATTCTGTACAACTATAGAGCACCTCAGGATCAGCACAAGAGTTGTTTCTTTCATGACAGAATTGATTCCACCATATGGGAGCTGCAAAGAAAAGAAATATAAGGGCCAGTTGCACTGAGATAATGAAATCCCCTGGAACTTATGAAAATTTTTGAACCCCTGTATGAGTGGTTCAAATGCTGGCCTTCTGCATTATATAAGCAGATAAATTTCTTTTCTTAAATTAGGTTAGCAGTATTTTGCTTATGTGCAACTGAAGTAAACTTAATTGTAACGAGTGCAAATCATACAAGCCAAACTTGATATTTAAGCTTCAAATCCTTTTGCTGGAAAAGAAACTCCCTTTCAGTAGCAAGCAATAGACAAAGGAATTCGGCACGTTCAGACCTGGGCCAGCCCGGAACACATGGCCCCTTAGAACAAATCACGCCATCTGTCTCCTGTTGGAAAAGTCTTTCATTCTGTATGTTTCAAATGCCCTCTGAATACAGGGTGTTTGAATGCCAAGCATTCTAAGTCCTCAAGCTCAAGAAGCAAATAGAAACCATAAAATTTTCATGAACATTAATCAGAAAAGAAAATCTTACAAGCAGATTATAAAACCGCTCTCATAGATAGTTACATTTGGAAGAGAGATTCGCAATTCAATGTACCAAAAAGTTATTTCCCCACCTGTTCTCATCAAACTTAATGAATATCTTATACACAAAACAATTCCTTATAGTTAATGCACTCTATGTCCTAGTGAGGCTCAGATTCCCTAGCGCACTAAAATGGTGCTTTCCATGCAGAGCACAACAATTACCCCGGGTATGTTTGCCCTGGTATGAGAGAGATCTTGGAGAAGTTGTCTCAAGTTAAAAGCAAACTTTAAAACACACGAAGGCATCTGTACACCATCTTGCAAAACAGAGTGAGGAAGAATAATGTAGTCAGATATATTCAAGGGACACGCTAGATAAATACACACATTTTCACAATGTTTACATTTAGAAGGGAGCAATTTATATCTATTCTTAAGCGTTGTTATGTTCTGTAATCTCCCTAGCCTTTCACACCTATAACCAGTTATCTGTGCTTCTCCTGGGGAATTTATCATTTGTTACTTTTTATCGTTACACGTGTACAAAGGCCTTATCTTTTCCAAAAGAATTCAGACTCCTTGAGGGAGGGATTCTGTTTATCCTTGTATCTCAAGCATGGCAGCACAGTGGCTGTGTTTAGTGGGTATCCTGTAAATACTAGAAGAATGGAAAAGTGTTTAAATGCTTTTTATTATCAGGCTACACATGGATGAGAAAAGTTTTTTCACTTGTTAAAGGAGATTGTTTACAAGGATGTTGTAAAAATTGATAACAAGCTGTGGCATAAATTTCAGTTAAGAAATTTTTCTTCGTGTAAACGCAATTGTTCATATGAACATTTGGTTAATATCAGTAAAGCCACTGATGAAGTCAAGAACAGAAGGAAAAACATCTGATTCTGTGGAGAGAAAATTCTCTCTTTTTCTCAGATCTCATTATGCTGCGTCCCCAGTGACATCATTGCATTTTATCTTTCTTTCATTCTTATTGCTCAGTTTGATGGAAAAGGAAAGTATCATAATATGAATAGATTTTCAAATTAAAAGTAGCTTTTCTCATGGTAAATTAAGTAAAAAATAATTAGAAAGATTTTTGTGTCTTCTTTGCTTTTTCTCTTTGTGCCTTACATTGTCATTGCTGGAACAAAATACTTGATAATGCAGAAGTTAAAGTAGAGAAGATTTATTTTAGCTCACAGTTTGTGGAGATTTCAGGCCCCAGTCAGGTGGTCCATGTCAGAACAGCAGGGCAGAGGTTCATGGCAAACAAGAAACAGTCTATATCACGGCAGCCAGAAAGCGGGGAGCCTTCCTTTCTTCCCTTTTCATTCCATCCAGTCCACTAGCCACTGGTTGGTGCTATCCATGCCCAAGGATGAGACTTCTCTCTTTAGGAAATCTATCACCTGCACTCAGAATTATGTCAAATTAGGCCAAAATCACACACCTATCATTTGGTCATTGCCCAAAGCACATCAAGTTTCCAGGGTATATCTAGATATAAGAAACAATACTGGGCGTGTGTGTGTGTGTGTGTGTGTGTGTGTGTGTGTGTGTGTGTGCGTGCGTGTGTTAGGTAAATTTAACTCTAAAGAAGAAAAAAAATCTAAAAGAGAGTGGGTATGTGTGTATGTTCTGGAAAGGCTTCTGAGCTGAGATGAAAAGACACCACACTGGCAAAAAATATATTCCTCTTAAACCTAGGAATTGATCTTAACCACAGGAAAGCATGAAGGAAAGGCAGTCAGACATTGAGGAAGTGAGAATAGTGAGTTGGACATTGTTCACAGTATTCATGGCAATAGAGGGTAGGGGCGCAGAGAGCGCAGGCCCGGCCAGGAGGCGGAGCTCTTTCCAGCGGCCTCACTTCCTTTCTAGGAACGCTTCTGTCTGTGCCTGGATCTCTCTCAATTACATTCAGTGCTTCAGGCTTTAAACCAAAGCCAGAAAGGAACCGGCAGCTGCTTTTTTTCTTTTTGGCTTCGTACATCTCTCTCCCAAGGCAATATCCCAAGACACCCTCACTGAGTGAGTTCAAGAGGATGGAATTATCAGGAGAGGTGGAAAAACACATTGTTTAATATTTGAAAGCCTTCACAAGAAATAGGGAAAATGTCTAGGAGGTTTTATGGAAGAAAATTAGCATAAAGTTAAGGTTAGGTGGAAGAAATTAGCATAAATTGGAATAAAGGACTCTGATTTTTCTAATCTCTTTGCCTCCAAGCAACCCTATAGAACTGAACTTTAAATCTCTTAAAATAGTGAGATTTGCAACAAAAGCATTCTTTTCTATTGCATATTCTTCCAAAGACTTTGCGGTGTACTCTGAAATATGACTGTAAATATATCTCTTTTCTTCTATAGACCTCACTGTTCAATGTTAAATTTTGTCTCCATCAAATATATGCATTACAAATAATGGGCCATTCTTGGCTTGTCTTGATAAACCACGTATCTAAAGGTTTTTTCCTTTATAAAGTAATGTTTTCCAAATCAAGACAATCTATTCTTTACCCTTTTTATTAGAGTTTATAAATACTTTCACATAGAAGCTGATACTAAAATGAGACCAAGTGTATGTGTCTTTCTTACATCTTGCACTACTCTAAAATTTGCTTTTACTTTCTTTATAAGAAAGGCTGAAATTTGCACTGGTTTATGGATAATTTGGTAAAATTTTAAGTTATAGATTAGTATACAATGTATTTTATTTGAAAATATTTCAAGAGTATCTGGAGCCTGGAACCTTGTATACAGAGCTCAGGTGCTCTCCTGAATTGCCTCTATGCAGTCAATATGTACCAAAGTGCCTTACACACTGCTTATCTGTTGGTCATCTGCAACTTTTAGAAAGTCATTATTCCTAATGAAATCGTATCACCTAGGATCCATGTCAGAAAGATGCAGAAATGTCATAGCAACTCTGGCACTTCCATGTACCTGAGCACACAGGTTCTGAGGAAGGGTACAAACACCCACTTCTGACCACTAATTTTCCATTAATTTCCCATTGGTAGAGAGGGAGGAGACTCCTCATTTCTTGTAGGGGGCAGAGGCACAGTTTCTGGTACAAAAACCAAAGTATCAGAAAGACTAAGAAATTAAGGGCTGTCATTTTCTCTGAAGAAGGCCCTTTGGTAAGAGTAAGAATTAGCTTTGAATGGATAGCTGAAGACTATTTTCACACCATAAGAATCATAAGTTTCAAGTAACTTTTTGAAAATCCTTTACTGGTTAAACTACAAGTCTGCAATGCAAAACATTTCACACTTACTGGACACATGAAAAATCACACAGTATTTTAGAGTATTTGTACGTAAAACAAGCTGATTTTATTTATGTTCAGATCACATGAACTAAGAAAAAATTTTAATCACTAGTCAGTCATTCATAGTATTTTTCAGAAAACATAGTAATTTCCTCTCAGTGTGTCAATAGCTTTTCACCTCTTGTTTTTACATCTTTACAAGTCTGGGGTTTTTTTTTTTTTACATGTTAGAGTTTGTGAAAGTAAGCTATACTTATACATATACCTTTATTTCTGTTGTTTCATGTTTAAAAACTGTTGGGGACAATATCGCTGGACTACCTAACACAAATATCCTAAGCACTAAGGCATTAGTGACCAATCCATTAGCACTTTCAGTGTACAATGAATATCAAAGACAAAATGCACAGAATAAATAATGAGGGACTATCCTAGTTTTCAAGCAGTTTTTGTAATCATTTATTCCTCAAAATACAATGGAAACCAGAGTAAAAAACTGTTCATTAGACCTCGATAATTTCTGCTCATTTATCGAGTGAATTGCTCTTTGCATAAGATTTATTTATTACTAAGGTTAACTGAGGAAAATGTTGTTGTGTTCTTCCTTCAGGTCTCATTGCTGGTACTGAGAACCTTTGTATGTTACTTCATAATAATGTAATTATACTTCTGCCAAGGATCATATTAACATAACAAATGTCCTTCGGGAAAAACAACCAGGTAGATCACGTAAGTATCTTCAACCATGACCATGTGTCTTGCAAAAGTCCTACAGTCAACCTCCCATCCTACTCCCAGTCTAACAAAAACCTGCTTTGCAGTATCAATAACTAATTACATTTAAGTTCTGCCTCAGTAACATAGATTGATAGTTTCATTATAGCATTTAATTAGAATTGTTTTTAATTTATCAGGAAGAAATGGTGTAATTGGTAAAGGAACAGCTGTTGCAGGTCACAGGGAAAGAATATGACTGAGTAACAGAAAATGGCAAACACTACTGGGAAAGCCAGCTTACACTTAAGCTTTTGGGAGTGCACATGGAAGGAAGTGGAGGGAAGTCACTGTCTGTCATTCTTCGTCAAATCAACACCTTGTTCGAGTCAGCTCTCTTATCACTGAGACACAGTACCTGACACCCACAAGTTAAAATGGAGAGGTTTCATTTGGTTCACTGTTCAAGAATTCAGTGCACGGCCCGTTGCCTTCAAGTTGGAAACATCACGGTCAAAGGACTAAGTAAAGAACACTGCCCAATCCATGGCATCCAGGAAGCAAGGAGGAAAGACAGGTGATAGTATAAGACTTACCCCTCAGGTCTCACCCTCAGGACCCCCTTTTTCCTACCAGACCCCACATTGTAATAATGTCCTCAATTACGGGTGAGTCAATCCAGTAACAATCCAATCACATTCCAAATGCCCATCTTTGAATACATGACACTTTTATATCCAATCCACAGTACTCTCTGATCTTGATCACTGATGTTACCTGTTCAGGTTACACAGGTAACAACAAGGGAAATCAGGCTCCACTCTGACTCGATGCCTTTCTAATTCCCCTCACAAGGCCTCATCCAAACTTCTAGTTCTATGAATATGGCCTCTGATCTCACATTCAACTTCTTGGATATTTTATCTTAACCTTGTAATAGAAAGACCATTTATTAAAAGGATAGATAACAAAATTTAGATTCTTATTATACTTTAGTCTAATGATAAACTGGTATTCTTTACTGGGGATAGGTGTGTATTACTGGGGATTAAACCTAGAATTTTCACAGTGAGCTATATTCTCAGCTCTTTTATTATTTTTTATTATTATTTTAAGACAGTCTCAGTAAGTTCCACTAGCTGGCCTCAAATTTGCAAGACCTGTCTCAGCCTCGAAAGATGGTAGGATTATGGGCCCATGCCATAAGTTTCAGTAACTAATATTCTCTTTAAGCAGGAATACTTCTGTATTATTTAAGTTCTCCAGAGAAACAAAATACATACAAACACACACACACGAACACACAAATACATACACAGAGATCATTAAGGAAAGGGCTCATGACATTGTGGAAACTGACCATTCTGAAACCTGTAGTACAGGCTGATAGACTAGAAACTCAAACAGAAGTTTATATTTAGACTTGAGTCTGAAATATGTAGGGCAGTTTGGCAGGGTGGAAACTCAGATAGAATAAAAAATTGAACACGTAAGATTTAGAGATTCAGCCTTTAGACAACTGGGCCAGGAGCTAAGAAAATGAATATGTAAAAGGGCCTGGTGGGACCAGGGAGCCCTTGAAGAATCAGTCTGTCTGAAGTTCTGATGTGGGCAGACAAGTGAGATTTGGGCACACATGGGCCCTGAAGGGGACCACACAGTTGGAGCTCACGTGGAGCTCTGTGGATGCTGCTGCTTCGGAAGGAAGCTCTTGCTTCTGTATTGCAGCCTCCCCCATGGACTCATGGGTAATGTTTTGGGAGTGCACTCGGGAGCCACAGTTGTCAGCAGAACCAATGATTGGATAGATACACTCGGAGAAGCAAGGGAACTAGAAACATGGTGAGATGTTCAAGACACACAGAAACCTTCTGCTCTCCTCTTATGCAAGTGCTTCCTCTGGCAAGCTCTTATTCAATCAGTTTAGCTAAGACTAAAGTGAGTTTTTTTTTTTTTTCCTTTGTTGAGTTGCTGACTTGCTCTAGTTAGAAATTCAACCAATCTTAGCTAGATTGACACAACATATTCCAGGACAGCCTGTGATTTTTAATGAGGTACAAATCCATAAATAATTTCTCTGGTGAATTTTCTGTGGAACTCAAAAGAAAAGCTGAATCCCCATCAGGGTCCATGTAGGAAGGTAAACCATAAAAGTGGAAGAAGCAAGGAGCAGAGAAAATGATAAGAATAAATCCCCTTCTTCAGATTCATCGATATCTTCAAGAGCTTCTAAAGGACACAGGACACTAAGAAAATTTATCTTGATCTCAATAGAAAAGGAAGCTTCACTCCGATCTATTACCCTAGATATTATAAAATATTTTAAATTAGGGTTTTAACAGGAGATTCAAGATGAGTCTAAGAATTCTCAGCATTAAATATCAAAGAAGACTCCCAAGTCTTTTTTTTTTCCTTTCTTTGAATTTATTTCTTTTTCTTAATGTGATATGAAAACTTGGTTATTTCTTCTTTCAATGAGTCAGTGTGCTGCTATAACATAAAACTCCTGGACTTCAGATTAGTTGCTTTTTGAGACTCATTAGTAAATGCTGCCCTTTCCAAACAGGGTGAGAAAATCTTGTCTGAAGCCACAAAAGCAACCTGGATTACCCATTCTTAGTGGTTCCTCTTACAGTTCATGATGCTGGAAGCAGTGCAGCTCCACAGAGGGGCCTACCAGGGTCTGTGTTCACTTACACAGCACTTTAATGGTGCCCTGGAGGACTTGAAGTGTAGCTGAGCTATTAAAGTCCACCTCAGTTCCAAGGACAGATGTGGTCTCGGGTTTCAGAGTCACACAGTCTGGAACCTTGTCTGTGAGAGTAAAGTTCTACCAGAGAATACGGGCACAGATGTGAGTTCCTGGGCTGTTCACCCATGAAGACTTGCGATGTGAATGACCCCACTTTATCATTATTGTTAAAAACAAACATAAATAACATTTGCTTAATCTCTGGTAATTTATACTGTTTTTGCAAACACTTGTGTTTCGTGACAGTGTTTCACAGCAGATGGGGGGGGATGTTACTGCTGCATTAATGTTTAGAAAACTGGTCAATAGAAAAGTTAAAACTTTGCATTAAATTAGTTCAAGTAATTAATACAAGAATAGATCCCTGATTCTCTCTGATCTGTACCTGAAAGTACATATTATCTGTCTTTTCAAGAGCTGGAAAGAAATTCTCAGTAAATAATCACATTCAACTTCACAGTATTGGTGGGGGAGAAGAAAGGGAGAAATTGTTCTTTCACTATAAAAACAAAAGCCAAATCCTTGAAGACTAAGTATCCCCGGATGCCTAGCCAGTCACTGGTGGAAAAGCCAAACCTCTGATCTCAGCATCTGAACACTTTCTTAGACTCTTTTTCCTCACAGTTATCACACACACACACACACACACACACACACACACACACACACACACACACACGAGAAGAGTGGACAGCAAGAAGATATTTATTCCAAAGTAGATGGACCATATACCTGCTTTCTGGTGAATCCAGCACTTTAACTTCAATTTATAACTTAGAAAAGCTTAGTCAGCCAACGACTTTCATTTTAGTGCATATTCTAAGTTATACTCATGACAAGATGCATTAATGACAATTAATCTTGTAGAAAACAATACAGTCTAGTATTTTCAGTGAAGCAAAGAGCTAAGTGTATGCTTGATGAGTTATACCGATGAAAGGCCACTAACCTTCAAATATGCTATTACATTATTTAATTCTTAGACAGATTAATATAGTTCTTGATTATTAATATGATTTTAATGTCCAATAGTGCAAGAGGTTAATAATGCTGTAGAAATAAGACAGGAGGAAAAGTTGAAATTACTATTGGTGATTCACTGTTGATAGGGGATACTAAACATCTGTTTTATTGCTTGGTTTTAACTTAGTAATTCATCCCTCTCCCTCCCAAAAATATAATCAAAAAGCTACAAAATGTAATGGGCTAATTTTTTTTCATTTAAAAAAAAACAAAATAAATTGAATTTTGAAAGCATTTCAATCATCTAAAAGAAAAGATATTTCATTACCAAATATTTGACAAGCACTTAGTATATGCAGATTCCTGGACTAATTGCTCAGTTTTTCAAACATTTCTTTCCTTGGACACTCTGTGTGACTAGGAATTCATATGCAGGAAGAATGAACCACACTGTACTACATGCTGTAGTAGAGAAGAGGCAGCTAATTTCTCACCCTAATTAACTCAAGAAAGCTCACAGAGAAGGTGAAGACAGGTAAGAGATATGACCTGCTTACTTAGGAAAGGAAAGAGAACAGAGAAGGGATCCATGTGCTTGGCCTGTGCTGGAAGCTGCAGAGAAAGTAAGAATTTTTGCCCACTTTGTTTACTGCTATATCTCCTGCCTGACAAATGGCTGTCACTCAATAAATATTTATTAGGATGATTCTTTACTCAGGTAAAGAATAGAAGAACGTGCTAATTATTACTCTGTTCATTTATATTCGACCTTACTTTTGAATCTGATTCAGGTTCATATTCCACCATGAGCAACACCAAAATACAAACCAACACATTTCCCCAACACTTTTGGTGTCTAAACCTAACCTGATTCGATCTCATTTAGTGGAAAAATCTGACCTAGACTGACATGAGGCTATTTTAGTCTTTATTTACTTATCAATGTGAATATTTATCCACTTAGCTGAGGAAGAAAAGGCTCATTTGATGATTGTGTACTGCCCTAAACCTCCCAGGGGAATGTACAATGTGCCCTTGAGCATCTTCTAAAATCTCAGAGATGTTGAGTTCCAAAACTTTGTTCTAAACTTTGTCCCAAGAGTTTTAGATAAAGGATGGTAGATTTGTAAAACACTAGATTTTATCTGATGAAATACATGGATCTTGTCAATTTAAGCTTTTTCATTCCTTCTGACATTATGTTCAGGGTTTGTCAGGGTTTCTCTCTGATGTGAAGGATAGTGTTGGGCCCTGCATTCTGGTGGCTGCATGCACGTCCTCTAGTCTTGTCTAATTCATCTGCAGCTCACCTACCCAGCGACTCCATACTGGCTCTCAATGGTCCAAGGCATCTCTCCCATTTAATTCAGTTATCATTTTATTGCTTTAGTGATCATAAATTGCACAGGGGAAAACAGGAGGAAAGAGGAGAGAAGAGAAAGTCAAATTGGATCAAGATGCTACATGTTTATGTACCAATTTCTTACTATGAATGTATTTATTATGTATCACAAATATATACCAATAAAAAAGCAACCCATAGAGAAATAAAGAAAAGAGACAGCAAAATAAGAAATTACTTTCGCTTTAATGTGAATAGATTATTTCTGGGTGCCTCAGGGACCAGAAAACTCAATATACTGAAGAAAGGAAGTACAAAGAATCAAGAAAACCAAGTCAAAGACAAACATTGTGTTTTAAGAATCTCACCAAGGACAATCTCCGGACAGAAAAATAAAGAAAATCTACTTGTATTGGGCATGTAGTGTATATTACACATTGCAGCTAATGGTTTGTTTTCATGTTCAATCCTCATAATTACCCACAGTGATCCCTTTAGATACCTATGTTTTACAGAGAATAAGAAAGGGCATTTGGGATTAAAAAACTTCCCCTAATGTTGACCTGGGAAGAAGGCAGACCTGGGATTAAGACACAGGGTTTTCCCACACTGTACGTAACACTTCCTCACCCAAGTCTGTGCTCAAAGCCTCAGGGAGGTGCACGCAGGGCTTAAGAAGAGCCACACTATTCATTTTGCTTCCTGCAGAGACACTTCTCTGCTATCAGTGCACAGGTAGTACGTTACCAAGTCACTATCAACATGAACATCAACGAAGTGTTTGGCATCTGCTCTAGCCAGGACCCTATGCTAACCACGTAACCGATGGTCAGTCACCCCCGTGTGCATCTCATGCAATATAACCCCTGAGCATCAGTTAATTTGTATAATTTGCCTGGAGTTCCTCTGTGAGTAAGCAGAATATAAGATTTAAGTATCAAATTATTACACCCTAAAATGCCTTCCCTTTCTACACACCAAGATGCAACACTTTTAAACATGGGGACAGAAATGAAACATGGCCTCACAAGCCGGCGATGTTCACTCTGCAGCTCCCCACAGAAATACTTTTCTGGCCCCCACAGAAGTAATCTGTATTTCAAACACTCTGAGACCAGGAATGGTAATAACACTGAGCAGTCAAAGCCCATGCCAACAGATTCCCAATCCCTGATATGTTTTTCACTATGAAGATGTAAAACAGCTCCTAATTTTCCAAACCTGCATCTTCTGGAAGCAGATATCAAGCACAAAGCCCATACACTTTAGCTCAGAATCGGGTCTGGCTGCATCTTCAACAGAATGCCTTTGACTTCAGCTCAAAGTTGCTGCCAAAGCTCATCTGCTTCTCCAGGTCTTCACTTGTGTGTCAGAGATCCAGGGCTCAAAGAGCCACTCTGATTTATTCTCTCTCTCTCTCTCTCTCTCTCTCTCTCTCTGTCTCTCTCTGTCTCTGTCTCTCTCCCTCTCCCACCTCAGTGTCCATTAATCCTTTGTTATTGAGTAGCAATAAATTAGGCAAATATTGCCAAGGAGGGGATTATGAAGATCATAATTAACAAAAGAGACAGTTGGAGGATTTATAATGAAGGCTGATCCCAGTCTAGTTTCACTGGGGAAGAGCATTGTCTCGATCTCATTTGCCAGTAATTAGCTTTGCCTTTATTGCATTGTAAATACGGTTTTAATTACCGCACTCCTTAGTTCAGAAGACGGAACTTGGTATCCTTATTGGATTTCATGTCCTGCCAATTCCTCCTCATCACTCTCCAAGCCTTTGCTCTGCACAATAGATGCATGCAAATGCAACTGGCAAAGCAAACAGATTATAAGGAGCTGGAATGAACAATGTGCGACATGCATCGTAAGAGAGGAGCCGGCTGCCCCTCTCTCATTAACATTGTGATCCCACTTACTCTGGAGTCTCAGGAGAAATTACCCGGCACAGAGAAGGCAGGCCTTTGGGGACAACTCTGGAAAAGGCTCAACAGAGCTACTGGAGAAAGCCATCTTCAAGACCACCAACCTACAAGAATTGAAGTGACACTGATTAGTCCTCAATAGTGTCACCTAGGAAACAAGCTACAGGGTCCCTAACCCGGAGACGTGGACTCTGACTTCGAACCTGAAGCTTGCAAACTCCCAATGAAGCTTGAGTAAAGCATTTCTTATTTTGAATCCATCTTCCACACTGAAAAGTGAGGAATTCAATTAAGGGGTTGCATAGAATTCCGCACCAGAAACTGTCTAGATTTACAGACTTTGCACTGAAGGGCACTTGAAATAGCACTTGTTGTATTCTGGGCAGCAGATTTCACCAGTGCTGCGACATATCCTCTAAGGCCACTGCTCATATTATCTGAGAAATTTCTGCAAAAGCTCAAGGTCCTTTGCATTGTCAGTCTCCTATCCAGGCAGGTGTCTCCACAGCCTCTTCCATGGCAGGTCGCTGGGCACTATGCAAGTGGAACAACCTTAACAAGCAGCGCAGCACTGCAGGGCTCCATGCTCTGCTCTCCCGTATTTCACTCAGAGAAGCATTTGTCTACTGCCCCGGGTTCTAAGAACTGAACCTCCTGTCTACTGCACAGGACTCAGCACTGTGCCCAGAGGCGGGCCTTTCCTTTCTTTTCCCTCCATGTCTACTTCCTAAGTTTACCTCTTTCACAGACCTTCCCACCCAAGTGCTTGTCTCAGACTTCACTTTCACAGAACACAAACTAGGATGCTCTTCTGTTCACAGATAAACAAATGAAGGAAAAAACCAAAGCGTAGCTGGACTGAGGTCAGACTTTGATCCTGTGTTCTTTCTAATGTCCTCCTGAAAGAAAGTGCATGTGACTGTGTAAAACACTCAAAAGAAACCAACTGTGTTTGGTTTTCAACCCCTCATCAAAAAATACAATTTGGGGCTGAGGATTTAAATCAGTGGTTCTGGCACCTGCCTTGCAAGAGCAAGGACCCAGGTTGAATCCCTGGTAGTCACATACAACGATGCTGGGTGTGGAGACTCACGCCCACCAGCAATCATTACCACACACCACAGTGTCGGGTGTGGTGGCTCACACCCATAATCCCAGCACTCAGGAGGCAGAGGCAGGAGGATTGCTGTGGCTGTGAGGCTGAGCTCAGCTTGAAATACAAAAGCAAGACCCTGTCTCAAAAAAAATGACAACAGAGACATGTTAACAAACTTTATTATATGAAAAGTAAGAGGTATCGTAAATATGGAAATTATATACTACAAAAATTACATATACTGTGATATCTAATGGACCTAGATTTGAGTTCTAGTTTTGCCATTTAGTAGCTCTAACCTTATACAAGCTTTCCACATCTCACTTTGCTCACCTGTAAGGTGTTAAGAATAATGATATCTAAAATCCAGAAATATCCCAATAATTATCTGTATTATTTTATTGCTATTGCCAATCAAACAAGAAAACCAGCAAGGTTGCCAATGACAACCATATTAAAAACTTGAGAGGTTAACTGCTCTATGCTTCAAAACCACATTCAGTGTTTCTGTCTTCCTTCTTTTCTTTATAGTGAAGCCAAATTGCAGGAAAACACAAATGCAAATGAACACTGTGATCTACACAGTTCATTGTCCCTTTGTTCTGGACACTAACTGAGGCCAGTGTTGTATCTGGTACTAGTATTTCTCCTCCTTGAGGGGTAGAGACTGATATTCCTAGAGTTAAAGACAAACTCAGGCCCGCCCTTCTTGGCTTCCCAGGCTTCTAAGGCACCTGTGCCAAACATGGGCCAGAGTACAGAATCAGCAGGCAAGCCTCCAGGAATGGAAACACAGAACACCAAGTCCTATCAGGAAATCACCCAAACTCAAGGACCTTCAAGGTCATCAGATCCCAATCACAGCAGCCCTGCCAAGTGGTCACCTTGCTTCTTCAGAATGCTGTCTCATTCCAAGACAGACTGCTCCATATTTAGACAGCTGGTACTTGTAGAATTATTTTTCTTTAGACTCATCCAAAACATTTTCCCTGTGGCTTACATTCATCATATGACATAACTCTAATCTCGTAAGTCATTTAGAACAAAAGCTAATCCTTTCTCCATATGGCGACCCTTGGAATATAAATGGAAATCTCAGTCACATCTTCTGTTGGTTGCCATTCCTTCTGGCTAAACAACCCTACATCTTTCCTTGTTTCCTTCCTCATTCTCTACCACTCATGGCTATCAGGGATACTTTCAGAGAATAGCAATAGTCAACTGCCTTTGAAATAAAACAAACAATACATATGGCTTGGTTCCTAAACAGATAAAGGAGACTGACAGTGTAGTCAAATAAAATTCATAATTGAATTTTACTTAAAAGTCAGATATTCAGGTAGGAAGAACATATTCTAGAGTTCACCCAACTTGAATTTGCATTTCTGTTCCATGACTTATTTCTGAGTGAAATTAAGTTATCTAAACTCTCCAAACCTCAGTTTCTTGATGTCTAACATAGTTTTAAATATTTTCCTCAGGGAACTATTTTGTAGACTAAACAAGATATGGTCACAGTCACGGTCATGTGCTCAGGGTGCAGCCTTCCTGTGTGGCAATGAACAAAAGTGTGAAGGGGGATGGGAGCAATGGAATCCTACCTATTCCTCTGCTTATCTGTAAAAGACTTGTACAAGTAGCCAAAGTGTAATCAGTTTCATTTGCTTCATTTGTCACATGGAAAATAACGGTGAATTTGAAAAAAAAAAAAAAAAAAAACTTTCTCTGAACAGATTAGAATATTACTTAGAAAATACACACACAGCCTGTTTCATGAATCATCTGTATTTTATCAATTCAAAAAAAAAAGTTTGTTTTCTTCACTTTCATGGAATCTTATTAGAAAATGCAATGCTGCATATCTCACTCTAAATTCTTGCGCAGGTGATGCTAGAAGTAATGGGCACTAAACAGATGCCAAGGATGAATTTATGAAGTGTAAAGAAAGCTGCAGACATTTCCTCCAAGGTGTGAGGACTTTGCAAAATAGATTTAAACAACACTGTCAATATAACGTGCATTCTGATTTCTTTAGACAATAATGTTCAAAAGAAAAAAACAATCTTGTAACTATGATAAAGCAAAACATCAGCGACTCTGACATATTTTTAGTTTGGAAGGTCAGCAGAGGGATGAAAACAGATAAGAAAGTGTTTGGACCACGGGGAAGGGGTCAGATGCTCTGGATGGTGAACTACAGTGACAGAAACATCAGCTCAGGGTGACCAGCGACGGTGTGTCTCTACTCAGCAGATGTAAAGGGCAAGAGGACCTCAGTGCGTCCCATGCCAAATCATCACCACCTGCATTAGTCAGCTTCTCATTACTGGGACAGGTTACCCAACACCCACAATGTAAAGGAGAGGAGGATTACTTTTGAGGTTTATGGTTTTAGAAGTTCCTGTCCGTGACCAGTTGTCTCCAACCCAGAAACAACATGGCAGAAGGGTGTGGAGGAGCAAAGCTCCCTTCACAGTGGTTGGAAGTGGAGCACAGATTCCAGCCAGTGAGAGAGAAACTCTCCACAGGCCCCTCTCCAGAGACCCTTCTCCACACTCAGCTGTGAACACTCCGGGTTGACCCACTAATGAGTGCAGCACCCCATGATCCTAGCACTTCGCAGGTGACTTGATTCACTCATCTTGACCATAAAGATGAACCAGCTCATAGCTCTTGGGAAAAGACATGCCAAACACACATCCTTCCAAGAAGCATTATCTGTCACTTCAAAAGTGACAACTGCAGGATTTTCAAGCTCAAAATTAAAACAACCCTGAAAACATGCAGTATTTGTACCATGCACAAATCATTTCCCTGTCTCTCTAAGCCACAGCTTTGTCACCTGTGAGGCAGGCCATGGGTTCAGTGGCTAATTTCTGAGGTCTCTTTTAGCATCCACAACTGCAGTGCTTCCTTTCTGTCAAAGTTATTCAAGATTGATTTGCAGTGGCAAACCCATAACTTACCACCTTGCGCCTGAGTGCAGAACCTGGAATGTAGGAGTTGAATTAAAAATATGCCCTAATATGCACTGCTCCAACAGCACTCTTAATGAGTGAGCATCCAATTGATATTCAAAGTGGTTATTTAATACCAAGCTAACTGAAACATAAGATCGCTTTGAAGAAAACGGTAAACCTGCACGGTTTCAATAACGACTCACATTCTCTTAAATCAAAGTGTAACTTTTCAAGAACAATAATGGAAGCTCCTTTACTGCTTTTAAAAGAGGCCAGAGTTGAAATTGTGAAACAGAAAATATTTGAAAGGAAAGATGGTGTAGGGGTAAATAATGAGGGGGAAAAGAACATGATAGTAATTTAAAAAAAGGAAACAAAGCTTGATTATAGGGGTGTGGGGATGCAGGGTGGGTGGGGGAAGGGGAAAAATGAGAATCAAGTTATATGATATGTTGGTACAAACTGTCAATGTTGAATGTGATGATGATGTGTATTCATAACGTACCAATAAAGATTTGAATTTTTAAAAATGAGGCCTTATTCATACTTTCAAAGGTGCCAACAGGAAGTCATCCTCTCCTCGCACACAGCCTTGCATCCTTTCACCCTCGGCCTTCCCAAGTGCCCAGCCTGCAATGCATTTATCATGAGGCAGGAGGAGTACGACGTGTTCAAATCTGTGCCTTCTGCAGTCAGCAAAGCAAGAGCTGAAGGGAAAGACTGTCTCTAGGCCTTCTGGACGTCAGGGTGATTCTGCCTTTATACCATTTAGCATCCAAATCCAAGGAAAAGTGAAAACTGGAGGCCCCTACATGTAACATTTTTTTAAATTCTCCTGTCCCGAGATGCAGCCTAGATGCTCGGCGTTCATGGTATGATCGCACAATTATAAGGTGCAGTGACAGAAGTGATGTAGTCATCACCACCTCACCGGAACATAGAGCACTTACCTAACCACACACATGTACCACGCGGCCCAGACGCAGGTTATATAACTTGCTTCTTCACGGGCTATTTCCCTACAGAGCTAAGGATGCTTTGGCATTCTGCCCTCCTGTCTACCTCAAGAGATGTTACTTATCCTGATGAGGTGCTAAAGGATGTAATTCCATAGCTCCTTTCCCTGGAATGATGGAAAGACAGACTTTCGTTGGGCCACCCACTCTCTGTCTCCTCCCTCATGCCCTTCGCTAAGTGTCTTTGCCATTGCATTTCAGCAGCAGAAGGCCGGGTGGGCCAGCCGGATGGCAGGATGCTGAAATTGCTCCCCAGCAAAACATGCCTGCAATGTTACAACAGCTTTGCCGCCGTTGTAATGCACCCATAAAATCAAAGAACATATGTAGAGGCATCTGCTGGTGGCAGCGAAAGAATGTAAAAAATATGGGGCTGTTGAAAAACTTTGATAGATTTTACTGCTAGCCAAGTATATTTTTTTTATGGTCTGCTGTATGAAACTACAAAAAGAAATCATGCTTTTCTTTAGTGTGTTTACTCATTGCATGGTTTACAGTGAATTCCTGAGACAAACAAGGAGAGCAGAGGACTAGTCTTCAAGCAGTGGTCTTCGTTTATGCTTAAACTGTAAGCTGGAGAGAACAGGAAAGTCTCTTATCAACTGGGCCTGGAAAGCTAAGTATGAGAAAGATATAAAGATTACTTTCCCCAAACTGCTTGTCTGTAACATACCCTCTGGATGCATCAGGTCACCAGGAGATGACAATTCAACTTCAGTGATACGGCACGGATTTTCCACTAAGCGATGGCCAAGAAGAGATACTTATGATCATTAGTGGAAAAAAATTAAATCATCTGAGCCTTGGGTTATTATAAGTGTACAAACAATTTAGGAGTCACAAGATAAATGAACAGGATGTGGAAAAATATTATAACTTCTATTATATTTATATGTAAAAAACCAGACAGACAGTACTAATATTTAATATATGTTGAGTTGAAGTTATCCTGAGGCTGGCAGATAAACACAGAGTAGAACTCACTCCAAAATCTGTGTCATGAATAATTATCAATGCCCTGAAATTATTTGTCAATGTATGATCAAAAGCTTCGGAGATTTGTGATCTCATACTATAAAATTCTTCACCTATCACTATTAGAGAATGCTCAAACATTCACAGAATAGATAATAGTTACTTTATATAGTAAGTTTTAGAAAATAGAAAACAGGGCAAATTTCCAAGTCATTGTTTTGGCTGGGACATATGTTTTGTGTTTGGCTGGCTGGTTTTTCTTTATTGGTTTTTACTTTCAATGTAATCCTTCTGTGGCTGGCATCTTGATACTTTTCTTGTAGTTTTTATTCATGCGGTATTTCATGGGCACCTGGAAGAGCTAAGGTGCATATGCCCACGATGTCCCCCTTCTGTTTTTTGTTTTTTTAGTACACTAGTTATTTTCATTGCTGTAAGACACAATCGGGACTCGAAGCTTAATAAAGTACCAGAAGCCATAGACATGGCTAGTGCAATAGCCACTGCTACAGTTTTTGTAACACAGAATTTGGCATAATTTAAAAATGAGCACAGGTTTGACAATGTAACCAGGTTCATATTCTGAATATGCTGTGTTAATTTGTTGAATATGTTGTTTAATAATTAAGTTACATCCTGAAAATTGCATCATTAGATAACTTCATTATTGTATGGACATCATAGTTGTACTTATGCAACCAAGATGGTGTAGCTTAGTAGGCACTTAGACTATATAAACATATATTAATATTATAAATATTCTGATAAGATATATAATATGGGGCTTAGGACCATTGTAAGTAAAAAAAAACAATTAAGTGCAGGAGAAAAAGAGTCAATCAAAAAAGAGTAAACATAAGATTTCTAAGTAGATATAGCTAAGTAGATGTAGCTACTGGCTAAGTAGATGTAGCTCTCTCTAAAATAACAATAAAAAGTAAAGTATAGTAAATTAATTAATTGACTATGAGTCATTAATTATCCTTACCAAGTGTGTGTACCATATAAGGTGGTACATGCTCTACACCTAACCTTTGAGTTTGTGTATGTGGCGGTGTGCTACACGGGCAAGTCATTTCCTCTCTAAGACATAGTCTGTATCTAAAAATGAGGATAATTTGCAGAGATTACAAGATTGATGGCACTTGCTAAATGAAAACTATAATGGCTATTGTTTCCTATAACGCTATCCACTAAAAACCAAACACAGATGTTCCTTGACTTTTGATGGAGTTACATTCCCATATTCTCATCATTAAATGAAAATACTGTGATTTGAAAAGGCATTCAATACACCTCACCTAGAAAGCAGCACAATTTAGCCACAAAACACACTGAGAAGTACTGGTTGTTCACCCTCAGTAGTGTGTGATGGAGGGAGGCCAAAGCTGATGCCATTATTCAGCATCCAGGGTGCCAAGGCACATATTGTTAGCCCACAACAAGATCACAGTGCAAAGTCAAGCTCTTACTGCATGTGTATCATGTGCTATCATAAAATCAAAACATCATGTGTCAAACCATTCTAAGTGAAGGAACTTCTGCAATTCAAAAGATTTATCACATTTTGACAAGACTAAAGCTAAGAAAGATGGAAAACTGGAGAAGTTTAAATGAAGAATGGAAATGAAGGAAGTCACAATATGGTCTAATAAATCTTTTTCAGGATCCCGTTAAGCACTACAAGACGAGCAGTGAACGCACGCCTAAGCAGCTGAGTCTTGCTATCTTTGTCTTCAATTATTTATTTCTTGGCAACATAGGAACCCACAAAACAAGGGCATTTCCATTCCCAACTTCAAGGGCTCAGATGAAAAGCTCATTAATATGCATAAAAGGCCAGATGGACTGGCCAACGCCTGCAGCACAAAGGTTAGTTTTAGTGGAACCATCTGGGGCTTGTTCTTCTGCCTTAGTGAAAACGCCAGTGAGAGCCCAGGACACAGAACAACTGATTAGGAAGACAGTCGCTGGAGGCTTGCTAGCCCTGTCAGCCTTTCACTGCTATAGAAAGATTCTGATTTAGAAAAGGGAAAACCTTACTAGTTGCTTGTGTCTATGCTTTCCTTTAGTTACCAAAGCAACCAGATACAATATGGTAGTGAAGAAAATAGGCAGAGAAATTAGACTGTATCCTGGTGGGCAATTCCTAGTTTTATAGGAGAAGATTCCAGAACATTCTCTGTCTACAGCAACAGCTGAGATTCTGTTTTCCTGGCAGTACAGGGGAGAAGCCTAGTCTGGGTTCTCACTGAGGTAAAGTTCAACCACTCAACAGAATACTGTCACAATTTTCAGTTTCCCTGGGTTACTTGTCAATGGATATTACTTGTCTGAATAACATCTGTTAGACTTTCATAAATACTGAGCTTCTGGCAGAAAAATAATTACACCCAATATCATAATAATAGGAGAGATAGGTTTTGGTGTCAAAACAGAATGGTTTTAAACATAGCTCTCTTCTTAGCCATTTGAATTCAGGTAGTATCCTTATCCCTTTGAGCTGCAGTTTCTCCACAAATATTAAAATGTCTTCATGTTAAAGGATGATTAAAAAACAATAATTTATGTAGGCAAACACAATTTATTAAATCTTAATTCACTCATTTTCTCAATCTTTGTCCACTGAGCACCAGTTCTGTGCCAGGCACTCACAACACAGCAGTAAAAAGATGAAAGGCTTAATAGTTTGTGATTTGTTACTAAAACACAGCAGTTACTTTTAAAATAAAAAAAAATTGCAGAAATGCGAGAGAGAAAAACGTGTCATTTTTTAAATCCCTGCACCCTTACTCGTCTTATATAACCAATTTCAACATTTTGATATATTTCTGTGTTATGATTCATTTTGAGCAATAAAAATTTAGATAAACAGAAAGCAAAAACAGCCTGAAAGGCTGTTAAACCTACTGAAAATCACAGCCGCCAACTAGAGAACTGAGTGATATTTGAAGCAAGTAATCAGAGATCTGGACACAGAAGGATTTTTTTCTCACTGCACCGTGCATATTACATTTGGGGACTCCTACCAGATGGAAAATTTAATGAGTGTCTCAGGAGCCAGAGTTAGAAAGACTCGGGAAAAGGAGAGGGAAACACAAGGAACATGACCGTGGATAACGGGCATTATCAGTGAGTCACTGCTTTGAGCACGATTCCTCATCTTACCCTCTCACTTCCTTCACATGTAAAGGGAGATAATCACACAACTCATTTCCATGGGTTTGGGTGTAAACAGTAATGACTGCAAGATATGAAACGCAGTGGTGGATCCTACTTGTGTTTATTGTTAAAAGCATTGTTCTATGCATGGACAAAAGTAGCATGTGGTCAATAAATGCTGCTTCAATCTGAATCTGTGCCAGTCATGTGACTGCTTGAGTACATGCGTCTTCCCAGATATTAAGAAACTCATGAGCCAGGGATTTAGCTCAGTGCTTCCGGCACCTGTCTTGCAAGTGCAAGAGCCTGAGTTCAAACCCCGGTAACCACATACAATACTGGGTGTGGAGACTCACGCCCAGCAACAATCCGTACCACATACCACAGTGCTGGGGGTGGTGGCTCACGCCTGTAATCCCAGCACTCGGGAGGCAGAGGCAGGAGGATTGCTGTGATGTAAGTTTGAGGCTGAGCTAAGCTCAGGGCCAGCAAGACCCTCTCTCAAAAAAAAAAAAGAAACTCAAAAGACTGAACCACACAAGCTCTCAGTTCCCTGTCAGATCTAACATTAATCACCCTGTGACTGCATTAACATTTGTGCATTGGCACAACTGAGATTGCATTACTAATTATCTTATCAATTTGCTTTATTAAATACAATACCTCAAATACCTCAAATACAATAAATATTGTGAAATCTACCACTTAAGGAATGCTGACTATTGAGGATATTCTTATTAATCTTCACAATAATTTTTCAAGGCATTTATTTTTCCACTACTTTATACCTGAGGATGGTGAGATCCTTTTTTTTTTTTTTTTTTTTTGAGAATAGAAAGGAGTTAACCTTCACTTAAATTTACTTCTATGATAAGGGAAAAAATGGAATCCTGGCCCAAAACTTTCCAATTTAAAAGGACACACAATCCCTCACTCTATTACTATCTCCCAAGACTTCAACTGAAATCTTCCATGATTCTAGAGTGCATCCTGTATAGTTAGAAGAGCCAAGGTAGGGATAATTTTATTGTTAAAATATTATCTTCAAAAAGCTAATTCTACTCACACAGCCCTGTTGTACCATACTTCATATTCAGGTGTACAAAGGAACACAATCAGGATGAACAGATCCATTGTAATAAAAATGCATTTGAAGTCTGTTAATGCAAAGTTTCTTCCAAAGAACCATTAACACACCATTAGATTTCTATAAGCTCAGTTAGCATGCGATTTTGGAGAGAACACCTGTTGTACAAACAAAGGCCACCTGTACCAAACAAGGTGCTGCTGTGGATTTGCCAAAACCTCAGGGGCTTATTTTCAATTAGTTTAATTCCTAATATGATTTGATTTCCTGGGTATGAGCCCAGTTCTTGAGAGCATGAACAACACTCGCCTCATAAGACTGAGAAACTTCTACTTTTAACATTAGAAAATGGGAAAAGGGAGAACCGGAAGTCAGGAAATTTAAATGGCTCACACCTATGGCCCTGGGCTGGCCTAGCTGAAGCTGTGAATTTCTGGGTAGGGAACATATTTTATATCTGCACAAATATACTTTCCAAAAATGTATTCAAACTCAATTGCCTCTGAATTCTGGGGTGCTAGTTGAATCTTTGGGGCCCAGCTGTTTTCCAGAATATGGCCCAAACACCTACCGATTTTCAAGGATTTCTGTAGCCCTGTGCTTTTGATTCAGAGATCCATAGCTAGGATTAAACCCCTTTTTCATTTTATATCACCCAACCATTAGTCAAGCCTATGTATTTGAAAACTGTTGAAAATTAAAAACATACCTAAGAGAAAGATTCATAATAAACCCTTCTATACCGGGCATCTAGATTTCCAAATTATCAATTTCTGAGCAATCTTATCTCATAATCATGCTCATCCTTTTCTCTCTTCCTCACTGTGTTACTGTGAAAAGGCTCAGGCATCCTACTGCTTCATAAGGAAATACGTCAGAATGGGTGTATAACTGAAACAATTGTCATGCCATTATTATGCCTAAAAATTTAAAATTTATTCCTGTAACATTAGCAAATATCCAGCCTATGTTCACACCTACCTGACTATGCCACAGAATAACTCCATCATCACTTATTCAAAGTATTGTTCATATAAAATCATGTAAAATTCATAAAATCATGTAAAATCTAAAGGATTGTGATGTCCTCTAAGTCACTGTACACTCGTATTTCTTCCCTCTGTTCTATTTTGCCTTTGCAAATAAGCTAGGGAAGAGGTGCCATACGGTGCTCTATGTCTAAATAACTCAATATAATTTCATTTAACATGTTGTTTTACCTTCTGTTATAAATCGCACATGAGATCGAGAAACCGAAGCAGAGGTCACATTTTGGCAGGAATATTCCACATGTCACGGGGACTCCCCCAGGAGACACATAATGTGAATCACCTACCTAATGTGAATCACCTTTCTTTCTATAATTGCAGCAGTAACTGATGATCAGTGCCTGCGCCCACGGTCTTTAACTAATGGCTGTATTCTAATCCAACACGCTCTTCATTTATTAGCTAGAGTGCTTTAAAAAGTAAGCATCATCGTTTAGAAACTTTCTGTTTACTCTCATGATAGCTTCTGAAGATCAGTGTGAATACACACTGGCTTGTTTCCCTAACTTACCAGTTTGCAAACCAATAATTACTTTCTAGAATCCTCCAAATTACTAAGATTTACACTTACAGTATCATTATGAAATCTTAGGCTTAAACACATTTGATTTGTGTGGCTTCATTCTCATTCTTATTAATGTCAAATTATCCTAAATTCAGCCACCAGAAGCCTCTACAAACTGGCTCCTGAGTCCTTTTGTAGTAAACTGTAAGTCTTGAACAATTTTGGGACCCACTCTGTAGGATCTTGTTCTCAGAGAATCTTGCTGAGTCACAGCAACCCAGGGGAAAGGCTCTTTCTTCTTTTATTTATTTTATTTTTTTAAATTATCTTTATTGGTACATTATGAATACACATCATAATCGCATTCAACATTGAGAGTTTGTACCATAATATGACATGACTTGTTTCTCATTTTTTCCCTTTTCCCCCTGCCCTGCATCCCCCGCCCCCTATATGCACAATCTTTGTTTTCTATTTTCTTTATTATTACCACATTCATCTTCCCCTCATTGTTTACCCTTACACTCTTTCCTTTTAAATATTTTCTACTTCTCAATATCAACTATACACACTATAACTCATTTACACCTTCATATTCTCATATCAGAGAAAAGATATATATTTACTTATATGTGGCCTGTTTATTTCGCTTATGAGGACATCCTCAAGATACCTCCATTTGAGTATGAGTGATTCAATATTGAGACAAGGACTCGCTTTGTAGTTCAGGCTGGTCCTGAGCTCACCATATAGCCCAGGCGAGCCTCAAACTTGAGACAATCCTCCTGCCTCTGCCATCCAAGTGCTGGGATTACAGGTGTGAGTCACCATGCCCAGCATTGTGGTATGTGGTTACTGGGCATCAAACTCGGGACCTTGTTTGTGCTTGCCAGGCAGACGCAAGAACCACTGAGCTAAATCTCCAGCTCAAAGAGGCTCTTTCTTCTACTGTCCAAGCAAAAGGGAGGAAGTACTTGAGGGACAGTAATCCCAGCAAACAAAACGACAAGAAATTGCAGAACAGCCAGAGACCAGGTCTCTTGGGGTCATTGCAAGTGGAGGTGGAGCTCTAGTAACACATGCCTTTTATGGATGTGCATTTTCCTACAATGAAGAAAGGCAGCTGTGCGGTACTTTAGTACCTGTTCTGTGCACTCACTGGGCCCTCGCCAGGGGCTAACATTGCTCCAAAGAAAAGTGGGCTACTAGTGAGTCCAGGGTTGGCCTGAACAACAAAGGGAGACCCTGTCATTAAAAGTTAAAAGAAAAAACTAAAAAAAAGAAAAATTCAGATTTAGATTAAAAATTAAAACTATGTAATTCTGGAGGGTTACCTCCTAGTGGCTCTGACTGATAGCCAGGTTAGCTGCTTTTGCTTGATCCTAACCTCCTGGCATTCCCCGTGACCACACAGTCACTGAAAATTAGCCTGACTTCTCTGTCCTGTCTCCTTTCCTGGGGGCCTGTACTTTGACAGACTGACCCTACACCTCTGCGAGTGTTGGCAACTAGCTCAGTTTGCTTGCTTCTTTTCCTTCTGAAAATATACACTTCAACATTTTTTAAAAATTGCTTTCCAAGTCTTGCTGATTTTTGCAAAATTGGGAAACAATAACAATTAGGACAAGGGGGAAAAAACCCACTATTGTATTATTTCACTTTACTTTTTAAATGCAATCATATATGTTACCAAAATTTTAAAAATATTTTTACCGGGGCCGGGGAGTTAGCTCAGTGGTTCCGGCGCCTGTCTTGCAAGCGCAAGGGCCTGGGTTCGATTCCCTGGTAACCACATAACAATACTGGGTGTGGAGACCCACATCCAGCAGCAACCAATACCACATACCACAATGCCGGGTGTGGTGGCTCACGCCTGTAATCCCAGCACTCGGGAGGCAGAGGCAGGAGGATTGTGATGTGAGTTTGAGGCTGAGCTCAGGGCCAGCCTGAACCACAAAAAAGCGAGACCCTGTCTCAAAAAACCTAAAAAAAAAAAATATTTTTACCATCTTTTATTATCAGATTTATTCATGACAACAGAAACAGTTCTTAGAAGTCAGCATAATAGGGTATCCAATGACAAAAAGAATTTTAGGTAATAACTATTTAATAGAATAAAATGCAGCTATTCAACTAATGTTTTAGTAAATAAAATGGGAACAAAAATGAAATATATTAAATTCTTGATTAATATTGCCAAATTACGCTCCAGAAAATATCAAAATGTCCTCAAAGCATGAATGAGTGCCCCTTTGCATGATAACCCTCAAGAATTACATAGTTTTAATTTTTAATCTAAATCTGAATTTTTCTTTTTTTCTTTTTTTAGTTTTTTCTTTTAACTTTTAAAGACAGGGTCTCCCTTTGTTGTTCAGGCCAACCCTGGACTCACTATGTAGCCCAAGATGGCCTCAAACTCATAGCAAACCTCCTGCCTCTGCCTCCCAAATGCTGGGATGACAGATGTGAGCCACAATGCCTAGGTTAAATCTGAATTTTTCAAGTTGCATTTTAAAGTCTATTGGAACTTTTGAGCCAGGAAGTGGATCATTCTAACAACTGGTACAGACTTTTACTCCACAGAAGCATAGTTCTACCCCTTTGACCTGCTGCTGCTTCCTATCATTTTAGAACTAAGTTTGGCTGTGATTTAGGGTCTTTTTCATTTTCTGATTTCTGGTTCTGTGTTGTTTCTACCACACTGTAGAGATTTATTTGTAATAATTTCTAATCCCACTTAATTTTTAAGCAAGAAAGCACATCAGAGATTTTAGTACTTCCCACCTGTCCTGGACATATTTTTTTTTCTGCTTCATTTTTGGTTACTTTATATTGAGCAAACCTAAGTCAGACCCCAAAGATGATATTAAACCACAATCAGGACAGGCGTCAGAAATCTACTCTTGCTATGGTTTGTGTGTTGCTCACAAATTCATGTATCTTTAACTTGATACCCAAATTCATAGTGGTGGTATTGGAAGCAGGACCTGTGGGAAGTCATTAGGATTAGGAAAAGTCATGAAGGCCGGGCCACCAAAATGGAATTTGTGGCCTTATAAGATGGGAGGAAGACAGAAACAACCAATAGTCCTGTTCAGCTCATCATGTGTCATGGTTTAGATCCGGAATCTCCCCCATGAGCCTCTGTGTTCAGACAATGGGCCTTTGCAAGGGGAATGGAGCCTGGTGGTACTATACCCATTAGCAAGTTAATGTACTAAAGAACCCAGAGCTAAGTGTGTTGTTAGAAAATGGGCTGGGATATACCTCAGTGGCACTGTCCCTGCCTGACAAGCAGAAGGTCCTGAGTTTGACTGCTGGTACTGCAAACCAAAAGAAAAAAGAAAGAAAATAGTCTGCTGAGAAGAGCCAGAAGTGGAGGGTAAACCAGAAGGGTCTCTTTCCCTCCCTGGCTTCTCCCTTCTTCGTTGCTTCCTGGCCTGTGAGCAGCCTTTTACCATCAGATACTTCCACCATGTTCTTCCTGCCTCAGAGCCAGTCCACTACAGACTACACCCTCGAAAGCCATAAGCCAAAATACACCCTTCTCCCTTTAAGTTGTGGGTGTAGGGTACACTGTTCCAGTGAGGAGAAAGTGACGGAGATACCCTATGATGCCTTCTAGCATGTTATGACAGGAGAAGAAGCCATCCTTAGAGAGGAAGCAGACACAGATGCCATGCTTTTGCCAGATTTCAGAACCATGAGCTAAATAAACTGTCATTCTCTATAAATTACCCAGTTTCTAGTATTCAGTTACAGAAAACAGAAAACTCACCAAGCAATGGAGATTGTGATACAAGCAGTGAATGAACAGCCACTTACAAGGAAGTGACTTTAAGACAGAATGACAAATACTAAACTTGAATGTGAACCTTGCACTTGAGTTTAAACACTCCATCTATGTCTGCACTGGAACAAATTACACAAGGACGTAAACGGTTTGTTTTCTATCACTTGCCCTCTGCTTATAATAGATATATACATCAACTTCAAGTTATTATCTACAGTGTTGGATATTTCTGTGAGTGTTCACCCTTCCTCCTCTTATTATGCACAATATATCTAAAGAGAAATATAAAGTAGAGTATGAGAGATGTCATCCAAAAATCAAGAGACCCATTTCTATGTGGGAAGCTACAAAGAAGACATTTAAGCATCATGTGCACCCTTCGGAGTGGCAAGTTAAAGATGAAATTTGGGTTAGATTGAGAAGATAAGTCATTCTAATCATTTTGACTGTCCATAATGGAAAGCACTTGCCTTACTACCACATATCAGCTACTTTCACATACTACTTCCTAAAGAAAAGGAAATTCAGTCTTGACCTTGACAACTGAAGGTCAAGAACACTGTTTCCAGAACCAGGTTCAAGTTCTGCCTTTCTAGCTGGGTCATTCTTGATGAGATTCATGTTATATATCGGTTTCACTGTCCATAGGATGGATATGACTCCTATAATTCCTATTTCATCAGGTTGTAGAGGATTAAATAAGACAAAGCTCCTAAGGACACAGGAACTTTAGCACTAACTATCCTTAGAGAAGTTAGAGTCTATGATAATCTCAACTTCATGCTATGTTGAAATAGTTGTTTTAGCAATTTTATTTTATGAGTGAGGAATATTATAGGGCAAGAATCATTTATTTTCCCAAAATCTAACTAAAATTTGCAGCGTGGTTATATTTGATTCTATGACATAAAAATGCACTGATGAAGGTGGCTCTTTTTTCCTTAGGTGTCTCCTAGCAATTCAGACAGCATTATGGGAATTTTTGCTTGACATCAACATTCATATCATAGCAACACATGATCAGGTAGTATTGATCTGAGGAATGCATGGTTGGTTTAATATTTGAAAATTCATGGTGTATCTCAGAATCTGAAACATAAAGATGAGAAAACAGGGGCCAGAGATTTAGCTGAGTGTTTCCGGCACCTGTCTTGCAAGCACAAGAGGCGAGGCTCGATCCCCACTAACCACATACAGCAATACCTGGCATGGAGACTCACATCCACCAGGAATCAGCATCACATACCACAGTGCCAGGCATAGTGGCTCACACCTGTAATCCCAGCACTCGGAAGGCAGAGGCAGGAAGATTGCTGTGATGTGAGTTAGAAGCTGAGCTCAGGGCCAGCCTGAACTACAAAGCGAGATCCTGTCTAAAAAAAAAAACCCTAAAAAAAAAGAGAAAACAAATGTGATATGTAACTCTTCATCTGTTTTCCCTCAGCACCCAAAAGAAGCAGCAGCACCTTCTCCCATCTTTTGATGTTTTTATTATCAGATCAGTAGCTTCTGTATCATCAAGTCTTGTAGGAAAAGGAATCACTTAAGATTCACATGCATATTTTTTCTACAACAGAGTAAATAAGATGTCTTAGTTTTCTTCAGTGTGCTACAACAAAATATCTTAGATACTGGCTAATTTATAAATAACAGAAATTCATTACTTAGGGTTCTGTAAGCTGAGACACTCATAATCAAGGCAGCAACAGAGTGGGTGTTACATCCCCAGTAGGGACCAGTGTGTCAGATATCTCCATGTATGTCCTCATATGGTGGGATTAGAACGCAGTCTCCTCAAGGGCATTTCATTTGAGCACTAATCCTATTTAAAAGTCATGGCCTTTGAGACCTAATTATATCTTAAAGTCTCCATGTCACAATAATACACTGGATACTAGTCTACCATAAGAATTTTTGCTTGACACCAACATTCATATCATAACAACAAATGATCAGGTAGTATTGATCTGAGGAATGCATGGTTGGTTTAATATTTGAAAATTCTCTAATGCAAACACTATCATGGAAAAAAGGATGAAAACCACATGTCTATGAGAATAAATCCATTAAAAAGTTTTAAAAATCTTATTTCCTTTCATGAACAGAACACTGAAGGTAGACACAGACGAACACGTTTACATATTCAAAAAGGGTACTTTTAAAGAAGTCACAGCTAACATCATATTTAATGGTGAAGAGTAAATTCTTTGATCCTTAATAGGAGAATCAAAGAAAGGATGTCTGTTCTTGTCACCTGCATTCAGTATAATACTAGAAGTTATAATGAAGGAAATTAGGAAAGAATTTATTTCAGATTAATAAATGAAAGTGGCATAAAAAGGCAGCCAGATTGAAAAAGTAAAATTATTTTTGTTAGTATATAATACAAATTAAGTATATAAAAAATCCTTAAAATGCACTAAAATCTATCAGAACTAATAAAATCATTCAACAATGTTGCAGAATCAAAATTGATATACAAATATCAATTGCATTTCTACACAAAACAATAAACAACCCCAAAGTGAAATTAACACAAGAATTACACTTATAAGAGCATCGAAAAGAATGAAATATTTCAAAAGAAATTTCAGAAAAGAAGCAAAAATCTTATCTTTCTACTCACAAGTTAAAAACATTGTCACTATATTTATTTCAAAATTGATCCTGGGGTACCAGAAGACCATTTATACTGTGGCTGATAATTTGAGCTGAGAAATGATTTGAATTAGAAAGCACTATTGTGAGAGGAAAAGAAAGAAGATGTCTTTGAAGAACTTGAAAGTTGTTGGGGAAGGAGGATGCTTTGCTGTGGCTGGATGAAGGAAGTATCTTGAGAACCTAAGGGACTTTAAAAGAGGTAGATGAAAAGTAAAAATATCCAGGAAAGCAGAACTGACAGATTACCAGTTCCTGGAGTGGGATCTAAATGAATAAATGAAGAGTGAATGATCACAGATATAGAAGAGATGAATCGACAAGATAGATACGTAGGGATACACACCGAAGGGTTATACACCTATGTGCAGACAACACACAAGCACGTACTCTCTTCTCTTGACATCAAGCCCGCACCAATCTATCATCCCTGAATAATATCCAACTCACATCAGGAAATGTCAATGTCATTTCCATTTCTTCAACTTTTATTAGTATATGCTGGAAGTACATAACGATTACATTCACTGTAGGGGAATTGTTACATGTGCGTAACACCTTTCAACGTGTCCATTTTATAAGTTAGCAGGTTGGGTGTTGAAAGGAGCAAATATCTAATTCAGAATCATATTGCTCATAGTAGCAGAAAAAAATTACACTTATATTTTCTAATGTCAATATAACTCTTCACAAAATATACTGTGATAATATTTTTCCTTAGTTGGTTAATAGGTTCCTTTTAAAGAGTGAAGGAGCAGAAAAGCCATCAGTAGGAAAAACACAAAGCAATATTTTTATTGGCAACTAGGTAATATCATGTATCACAGGGACAAAGAGCATACTGACTAAAGAACAGAAAGAGCAAGAGTCTAGAAAACTTCTGATTGGCCTGAATACTGTAATCAGAACTCTTTTACGGCTCCGGTAACACACAGGAATCACCTCCCCTCACTAATAATATGATTACACCTTTCTGCTTTGGTTTCTGCTCCCAACAACACCCCCACAGGTAACCCAATTTCAGGAACACCCAAGGTGAAATTCTATCTCCAGTTCCACTACTAATGAAAGCTATATATCATACCTGTAAATTGCCAAGGACCCTAGAGTAGGCTGAGAGGAGATGTTTTAATGGCCTAAGGTAATTATCAAGCACAGACATTTGCCATAATAGGAAACAGAAGATGCTGTGTCTTGGGAGTAATCCAGCCTATAAGAGAGCTGGCCCTTTTTCTTTAGTTGTCTCCTAGCAATTCAGACAGAATTATGGGAAGCATTATGAGATCAAATCAGTTCTGTCCAAAAAGAAAAAAAAAAAGGTTTTAAAGCAGCATGAAGCTGAATATGTAGAATAAATGGAACTTCTAGGTTGCCTCAGACGAAAAATAAATGATTGAATTTTTCTTCACTCACTAATTCATTTAATAAACATTATCACCAAAACAGCAGTTTGATGTGATGACTACTAAAAGGAATTTCTTTGAGAAGACAGAAGGGAGAGAGCTTAACCCTTTCAATGGAAATCACAATATTCTACCCAGAGTCACACATGAAGGCCAACATTTAAATAAAAGAGTACTTCATTTAGAGAAAAACTACTTAATTTAGAAAAAAAATCCCTCAGTATCAGCCAAGTAAGGAACATGCTCATCGAATGTGAAGATCATCAAATACCTTCCTGCTTTTTTAAATTCAGTGGCCACCTCACAACCCTCGAAACCCTTTTCACTTGACTTCTGGCATCCAATGCCCCCTTGGCTTTCCTCTTATGCCCTGAGTCTCAGAATTCTTTATTGATTTCTCTTCATCAGCCAGCTGTCCACAGTTGGAAGTATTCTTGAGCTCTTCTATCTATCCTATCTACATTTTACTGATCTCATCTAACCTCATTGTTTTAAATGTCATTCATATGTTGATGATTTACAAGTGTATTCCTGCAACCTTGATGCATTTCCTGAACTTCAGCCTCGGTTACCCTTCCACTACCTCCTCCATATCATCTGGATGACTGGTGGGCATCCAAAATTAACCCTTCGGTGTATATACCTACACATCTATCTTATTGATTCATCTCTTCTACACATCTGTGATCAATCATTCTTCATTTGTTCATTTAGATCCCACTCCAGGAACTGGTAATCTTGACCAGTCTAGAAAATCAGGACTAAACTTGAAGTTACCATAATCTTACCTGTTTCAAACTCCAAATCGAAGTCAGCAACAGCCCCTGTTGAACTGTACTTTAAAGCACATGGACAGGCCTATCACATTTTACCGGACCAACCCCTGCATCTCTGATCAAGTCACTGATCTTGCTCTTCACGGTAGCCCAACATAGTTCCCCACTTATACTTGTTTTTCTTCTATAATGCTACCCTCAGCTCAACTTTCTGATGTCTTTTAACATTTAAGTGAAATTGTATCACTCATCTGTTCAAAACCTGCCAAAAGTTTACCATCAGACTTAGAATTAAAAGCAAATGCCTTGCAGTGGCTTCGACACCTTTATGTGACATGCTCCTCCGACCCAGCCCCCCACACACACAACCACATTGACCTCTGACCTCCTCCCCTCCTGTGCCCTGCCCCCACCTCACCACACTGAGCACAATGGCTCCTTCACACTTTTCATTGAACAAAACGATCCAGTTTCATTTCAAAGCCTTCTTCTTGCTGTTTCCTCTGCCCCAAATATTCCTTCTATGCACCATGCTTCCTTCAGTTCTTAGAATAAAATGTTAGCTGTTTTGTGAGATCATCTCTGACCACAATTTCAAATTTCGAACTGGCTTCTCAGAGTTATCTATGCTGTGTGTTTTGTTTTTAATTATTATTTCTAACTTTATCACTGTTAATACATATATATACATCCCTATGCAGGAAAATATATATATATCTGCATATGTCCCTATGCATGAAGGCTCCTCAAAATTGCAGGTTTTTATTTCCTTAATTGAAGACTGTGTCATAATTCCTAAGGTAGAACAGTTCTGAACAGTTCTCTCAGAAATACATTTTGAATGAACAGATTCTACATGTAACCTGTTCGTATTGACCAGTGGGAAATATGTCCTCAAGGTCTGAGGACAAATACCTACAGTCCCCTATACACCTGGTAATTGTCCCATCTCACACGTCTCCTCCTATAGCTGAGCAGGCTGACCTCAGGGCTAGGCTTGAGTCTCCTGCTTATCACACTGGGTGCTTCCTATGAATGGGTCGATGTGGGTGCTCTACAGCCTGCTTCATAACCTGCAGTTCCACTGGAAGTACCGAGACCCTCTCTTTCCTTCACCAGTTTTCTTGTTAGTGTGTTGCAATAACAACAATGGCAGGGACAATTCTCATGATGCAACAGCAGTAGCTAACATTTATTGATTGTGTGCTATTCATCATTTACCACACTAACTATTTCTCATATATTACCTAGTGTACTTCCAACAACAAATCTGTAGGGTAGCATCCATTATTAATCCCTTTTAATAGATGAGAAAAAGAATTAGCAATTTAAGCAAAAAGAAGCAATTTAGTAATAAACAGAGTCTGGCTATCTTTTGAGGTCCAGTGGATTCCATAACCCAAGATCCTGACTTCCACTCTCTCCCTGAAGTCCCTACCTTGATAGCACATGGGCCCATCCACAGAGGAGCTCTCCTCTGGTGACCCTGCTGAGGGCCACAACAAAGAAAATAAGGCACTAATAAGGCCCCAAATGATGAGTACCGCAATGTCACTTGTGTTGTAAATCAAGTGCTCTCTACAAACCAAACAAAATAGACTGTTGACTTAATTCATGTGTCTGGATGAAGCATAGCAGGATAAAATGTTTCAAAACTTCTGCTAGCAGACTTTATTTTAGTTCCTAACACTGGCTAAGGCATTAGAAGGGAAATTTGGATTCAGTGAAATTCTTAATGCAAATGTATGTTCTCTTCTGGCTCCTAAACAAAAAATAACTACATATAATCCTTTAAAAGCTACTGCCAGTCGGAATTGGCTAAATGAATTCTCAAAAAGCTATTTTGAAAACATACACAGTGAATTAAATTTCTCTTTCTTTTAAAGGTTTATCAGTGTATTCACATGGATGACACATGTACTCATATCACATGGAATAAAACCTGATAGAATTGATTTCAGTTCTGGTTCAACATTTATTACATATAGGGACCAGGGCGGCTTTTGAACCATGAGAAATTTTTGTTTATCTGTGTGTAAAAGCATTTAAGATCACTTATCTCTCATATGTTTTACAAATTGAATTATGTTACATGTAAAAAGGGTGTCTGAGATAAAATAAATTCCCAACAAAGGCTACTTTATAATTAGGATCCATATGTAAGCTTCTTGTTAGGCAAAGTGCAATGGCATGTTATTGTTTGTTAAAGGAGTTCTAAGATAGTACTTGACAGTGTTTTATTACGCTTCCCTTTTCAGAAGCAGCAACACATGCTATGATTGACTCTAATAGATCTTCAGGGTTTTATAAGCACAAAGCTTAGAATAAGCCTGTGAAGTCCAAGACAGTGAAGCTCCTCTCTCATCGTTATCAGAAGCTGCAGACGCTTCCCTGTGTCAGTTACTGAGCACGTGTATGGCTACCTCGGCACGAGATCACGCAGAAAATGGCAGAGCCAGGGTCTCATAAAGAAAATGTGCTCAGAGAGAAAGAAACTGCTAACAGCATGCTCTGATGGCTGTGTGACTGGCCGAATGGGGGAGGCTGAGCTATGTGTCCAGAGAATGCTTTTCTGTGTATTTCTGGTTGGTAGGGGAGGCGCAAAGAAAATTCCAACAGCCACTTGAAAATGCATATCTTTCTTACTCAAAATGCCACATTGTATTTGCAGTGCACATACACATGTAAGGACTTGTATCATTGTTGCTTTTGCATTCTTGTTTATTTGTTCCAAAAAACAGTATATTGTCGTGCTCCATGGGTGTTATCTTCTTCTCAAGGACCCTCTTGGCTCTTTTTGTTTGAGAGGAGGGGTTTCCATCACACAATTGGCAAGCAGATCATTTATAACAGTGCTGTAGTTTAGAACTTACCTAATTCAATCATCACAACTCGATTCAGAGCGTCCTCTGAGAGTTACAAGCAAGCACTCGCACCTTGCAGCTATGCAGTAAAGATGGTCGGAGACTGACAGCTCTATTGTGTAGGCGAATGTGCAGAAACAGCAGCCAGTTTTAGTTTACACACGCTATAGCAGACCTACTGATGCACCTTGTTGGTGCTATCATCCCCTGGACCTGCCTTCAGCTTGTCTGCTGGGCAGTGGAGCATGTTTCACAGTGAAATCCAAGCTTTTCTAGGACACCCACACCTCTAACATAAAGCCCAAGCAAACGCATGAGTTTCAAATTGTCTTCAAGGCTCCAGCTCTGTGAGCTGGAGTTTATTTTGTCTCCACATTCAGCTGTCTTCCCTCCAAACTCCACATTTCAGAGTTCAGAGTGAGATTCTCAGACAATACAGGCTGATTAACTCAGTCCTGTGGTTGGACAAGGTCAGTCTTCAATATGGTATTATCATCTACACTGCAGCCTAGCCAGTGGAAAAAACTAATTCTGTGATTTTGTCAAGAAAACCATTCAGAAAGTTTGAAGTCATATGAGACCACTAAAAGTTGATTAACTTTCAATATATAATAGCTTTAAAATATGCCCATCCCTCTGAAAAGGCACAATGAGACTGAGAGTGCCGTTATGACTGTTTTGGGACTGTGTTTCATTATGGGAAGAAGAGGCTTACATTCTACTGTTTGCCACAATCACCTGTTCAAAGCATAACTATGTAGTGTTAAATAGATTTTGGCCATTCACAATTCTATTGGGAGAATGCAGAGACAAATGTGGGTGTAATACGACATGAAAAATCATATAAAAGATAATTTGATCCCATATTCCATTACAGAAATTAAACTGACCATACTTAAAATTTTAAAATTAATATAAACATATCAACTAGAAAGGGAAAACTAATATTAAAAAGAATAGGTACATAAATAGTTTCTGACAAAGGGAGAAAATTTGAGGTGATGAGGGTGAGGGTGTAGTAGAGTTTCGTGTTGAGCTGTTATTTTTTGAAAATATGCCTTGTACTACACAAGTAAATGACTCTTCTTAAATACATGCATGTATTTACTTAGATAAAAAGTTTCAAAATAAATATAAAGATGAAGATACAAAAATGCTTATCATACTTGTTTATAAAAATCAAGAAATTAATACCCTCTAACTAGCTATTTTCATAGGCTGGATATCTACATTGCTATATGCTATATAATTAAGTGTACTGCTAATGAAATCATCTTTAGAAATAGTAGAAAAAGGCTTATAATAAGTTAATAGAGGGCAGCCAGCTTCAAACTGTATAATCAACATCATCTCAAACATCAACAAAAGAAAATTGACAGAATGATAGAAATACTTAGAAGCATGAATGGCAAAGCAGAAATGAATACTTTTCCTCCTGCTTTTCATATTAGTATTTTGCTTTTCAGATTTGTGTAAAGGAACATACTGTTTAGAAGAGAAAGAGAGGAAGAACAAGAGAAGACAGAGGGAAGGGGAAAGAGGAAGAAGAAAGGGGGACAGGAAAGGCAGTGGAAGAACCAATGGGGGCAGCGTGGGGCGGGAGCCAGAGGAAGAGAATTCTGGTTGGTCCCAGCTGTGACCTTTTCTTTTGTTACCTACTTGGCACTTGGCCAGTGTAAAGAGTGAGGAACAGAAAAAGGCCTGTACTTGGGGGGCTGTTCCAGGCCATTCTGAAGAAACTGAACGTTTCAGTCTCAAGAAGAGATTGTCCTGATAGCTGTTTCATTAGACACCTATTTCTGCATTTTGAAGCATAATTTACCAGCAATAAAAGACGCTCCTGGAAGTTGACGGGTCGATGAGTTTTGACAAATGAATATACTTATAGAAGCACCATGCCAGTCAAGATACAAACCATTTCCATTGCCCTACAAAGCTCCCCTGGGCTCCTTACAGCCAGTCCACTTCTTGAGGAAGCCACTGCGGCTAGCATTGCTCATAGTTTATTTCCTGTTTATTTTCATATAAATGAAAATGCATGACAGTGAACCTAAAGCAACTAACATTTACTGTGTTAGTAACTAACATTAACAAAGTAAATGTTTCGCTAGAACCTTCAGTAAGTACTTTTAAAACATTACTTCAATTAATTCTTATTAATACTATGAAGTAATTATTTTAAATCTGCTATGGTGATGAAAAAACAAAACACTAAAATTTTGCCACTGCCACTTAACCAGCTGGTGATGAAAACAAGAATTGAATCCATATCCAAATTTAAACCACACAATTCCCTCACATCCAGGTATCAATTTGCAAAATACTCTGACAGGCTTCATATAGGAAGTCAAGAAATACATTAAAAGTATTTTCAGTTATTCCTGATCTATCAGATCATCAGTATTGTTTAACTCCATTAAGTTGTTATGCTTTTCTTCATGTTTTTCTAAACTGACTCATTCTTGGTTGTAGAGTGAAGTTTCAAATAACATAATATCCTAAAATTCGCTGAATTATTAACAGAGCTTATGATTATTCAAAGGGACTTGTGTTACTAAACTCAATTATAAGATAAAATAGAGCTCTGATATATTTCTAATAGAATTTTAGAAACATGTTTACAGTGTAAGCAACAAATATATTGGATGACAACTTGAAAATTTGCTTTTAATTACTTCTTCCCTATTCCTTAACATACATACCTTGAAATTAATTATTATAGGATTTTTGGACAGAATTTATTGCCCAGCAAGTAAATAATTATCATCATCTGTAAACAATAATGAAAATATAGCACAGCCAACTTTATATTGTATAATAAAATGGCATCTACTAATGTAAAAGAAATAAGAAAGTCTAGTGTCAGTCTTGATACTTTTATTTAAAGTAGTACATGTTGGTGGTACATAATGTTTACATTCTTTACACATAACACATCTTAATATCTGTTTTCCTTTCTTCCCCTCCCTCCTTCCTTTCCTTCTACCTCCTGATCCTCTCTCTACTGAGGCCTGGTGGGTTTTGTTCAGAGGTGTTGTATGGAGCCAGATGCATTTACTGAAATGCGTATGTCTTTTAAAGTGGGGTAAAAGCATACAGCCAGAAAGGTAACTAGTATATTTGTGAAATTTCACCTCTTTTGGCCTCAGAAGGGAACACTTTAGGGATCATACACCATATGTGTATGTATGTGTAATATATACATATTTATATACATATATACACACACATATATATGTATATACACATGTATATATGTGTATATACATATATACATATACATACATATATATACACATATATATGTATATACATGTGCATATATATGTATATATACACATATATACATGTGCATATATATGTATATATACACATATATACATATATACGTATATATATACATATATATATATATATATATATATATATATCTCATAGGTTTTTTTTACAAGCACTCCTTATCTTTAGATTCCTATCACTTTCCAGCTCCAGTAATTTATAAAAATACAATTACTTGCACCACAGTTGTTGCTTAAGAGTGTGTAGTTACCTTCTCTACTAGGACAGTTGTTGGAAGAGTGAGTAAAATAAACATTCTCTGGGCCGGGGATTTAGTATGGGGTCACCACACCTGCTTTGCAAGTTCAAGGTCATGAGTTTGATTCTCAGCACCCCCTAAAAAAGCATTTTGCTTTTATAATAACAACCATATAGAAATAGAGGCTTGGCACTGCAATGAGCCTTCTTTGGTATGAAGAGAAGAGCTTAACAGTCTTCGAAGCCAAAGCAGGAAAAGCAGAGCTTAGAAATACAGAGTGATAATAAATGATGATATGAAGTAAATGCTGGATTCATCCATTTCTAATCAGATCAGGTTTCTGTCTCTTGTAATGAAAAGACTCCTGACTCAATGTCATGACATATCTATGGAACAAATAGAAAGCAGGCTGGTGGCAGTAACTGATGCATGAGCACCATACATTTCAAAGCAGACAGATAAACAGCCTTGACAAGACAGAAAAAAATGTTCAGGGAATATAATGTTTCCTGAAGGTAGTTCCCCTGGGGTCAGACCTAACTACGAAGGGCAAGCAGACAGAAGAACCAGTTCCAGCTGGTTGATAGGCGACATAAGATGGACGAGATGGAGGGAGAGCCTGGTACAAAACTGTCCCTCTTCCTTAATGCTTAATCACGTGTGACTTCCCTGTGATACATATGTGGTGTTATTATGGGTCCTTTCATGTGAACTTGCCTAAGATCTCCTACTACACTTAGACTCCTCTAGAAAGTGTTGACCCTGTGCACTGCTTTATTAAAAATTAGCACATACTTCCACTACACAATATTTATATTCTTTGTGGGGAGCTGGTACATGTACACAACCCAACTTAATTCTTTGTGCCCCTTCTCCCTCCACCTTGCCATTCCCCCTTCCCCCTCCACCTCTTCATCCCCTTTCCATTTGGGAAAGATTTATCTTCCTACTTCCTATAATCTTTCTTTCATTTTTCTCTTTATTTATACATTGGGTTTCTCATACAAAAGGAACCATACAATATGTAAGCTTGGGTGTCTGATTTATTTCATTCAACATTGTGCATCCATTTTCCTATAAATGACTCAAGCTTCTCTCTATGCCGGAAGAGTCCTCTACTGTGTGTAGATAAAACATGCTCTGTATCCATTCGTGTGTTGATGAACATGATCGTTGCTTCCAAGATTTAACTAACATGAACTGTGCTGCTATAATCATGGGTATGCGTGTACTGTCTCACTTAATGCGATGTTTTTAACTCTTTCCTTTTGAAAATTCCTCACCATATTTGGCACAACACTTCATTTGTAGTCAATTCTCAATAAATATCTACTGAGCAATTAGGGGTGTGAAAAACCCAAGACTGTACCATGACAGGGTTCATGCTGGGACATCTGCCCCATCTTTGTTCAGAACAGAGCTAGCAGCAGATAGCTCTCCATGAAATAACTCACTGTGCTGTATTTGAAAATATTTTATCAGGAAACCACTAATTCTGTGTGCTTGAAACCCCAGGGAAATTTCCCTGGGGTTTCTCTGGAAGTACCACGTAATGATTTTTCCTTCTCTCACACAGAGATATATTGGTTAACTATATTTTTTCATCAATCCACACATATAGTCTCTGAATCCCTTCTAGGATATGGGATATATATCTCCCACATGTAAAAATAACCCATATGATCTATAATTTAGAAGCTTTGTGTGCCTGGTATCTGTGCCTTTTAAAAAAAGACTAGATGAATTCTTGCTCTGTGATATTCCAAGTAAGGTAGAGAATATGGTAACTGTGTTACCAGAGAATGCACTGTGGCCTAAAATTTCTGTTCTCAGGAAGGAAAAAAGGCTGAAATAAAACCATCTTCCTTCTATCACGACCCTGTAGTCCTTCCATGGGTATAAGTCTTCCCTCTCCCTGAAGCTTCCCTAGTCTATGGTAATGTAGTTCCCCAAGCACCCCTGGGAAACTGTGCCTGAGACAACCCAAGCAACACCTGTCACATCCTCTCTGCTGCTCCCTGAAGCCCTGCATGGGCCCATCCTTGAAAAGCAGCTCCCTTCTTTGCCTTTCTTATACATGCTCACTCATCTCGTTTCTTATTTTGTTTGGTGTTTGTTTAGAACAAAGTGTTCTCTTGCCAGAAAAGGCTGGAAGAAGGCACGCTTCTCGGAGACTACAGAAAGCCAGAGAGAGGCAAGACCAGGGGACTTACTCAAAGTTGAAAATTATTCAAGGGCAAGTGCAAAATGCCCTGAGGTGTGGAGGAGAAAACTAGAACTGCGATTAATATTTCTGAAAAGAGTTTGAAGTTTTTTGAAGGCATCGGCTCAGAATAAAGATGGAACAAGGGAATAAAGGGAAGTAGAAAGTTCTGAAGACTTAGAGTGAATAAAAAAGATGCTAAAGATGCCAGACTTGGCTGAGAAAATGTGCAAACTCTTCTTCCAAAGCAGCTTATCCTCTGCCTAGGGGCCCTCTCTTCCCTTGCCTGTCTTCTTCAAGGGGATACAAACGTGGTAATGCAGATACAGGCTCTGAACACAGCGAGGCAAGTCTCACTACAGTTCTTCTCTGTCAGGTTCTAGTCACTCACTGGACTTATCTACCTGTGGGAGACAGGGAAAGAGGATGCAGCCAGAGCCCTTGTGGCAAACTCCAGTCCTCCATGAGTCCCACAGCAAAATGATTAACAAACAACAAAGTTGGAACCTTGACAAAAAGGCTGAGCTCAGGCTACTCTTGCTTCTTCAATCAACAGCAGCAGAAGGCTGCAGCCCAGTACCCCGAGCTCACTGTACCTTTATTTGTACCAAGCCTTCACACCCCAAATCCTAGCATGAGTAAGGCAGGGTGGATATCCACAATAATCCTTGTAGTTGAAGATCCCAAAGGGCAGGGCAGATGTCCGCCAATAATGCTTATGCAATAATACTTATAGTTGAAGATCCTGCAGGGTAGGACAGATGTCTGCCAATAATCCTAGTAGTTGATCCCGCAGGGCAGAAAGACATCCTTAAATCCAAGTAAGTAAGTCGTAAATTCAAGTAAATCACCCACAGTTCCTGACATCTACCCTTTGCTTTCATTAGCCAGTAAGAATCAGGGCTCACTTACATTAGCACATGCTAGGCTCACGCTGGGACCTGTGGCTGTAGCCCGAAAAGATTGCCCCACAAAAGTGCATTTCTTGCTCCTATTGTATGCACAGACCAGTGGGCAGGAGGCTCTATTGTTCATAATCACTTCCCATTCCTGCAGCCAGGAACCCAAGAACCTCTGTCTCTGCTAATGAGAGAGAGAGAGAACTAGCCTCAGCTTTGATGGGAAGTATTTCTTGTGCTTCTGGATCACTGGCCAGAACTAGCTTGTGAGCTCTCAGCCCATTTCCAACACGGGCTGAGAAGTGCAGACTTTATGCTTGATAGAAGCAGGCAAGCTGATATTGGCAAACCTTAGCAACAGGTGCCACATAGATGCATAAGGCTATTGTGAGGATTATTTCAGTCATTGCAGAGCATGTCCTGACTATGAAGAGTGTGTGCAAAACCAGCAGCTGTTATTATTCAACAGTTCTGCCATCAACCCTGTCCCTTTGTCTTTAGAGATTCTCAAGTCATATCATTCTCCTAACTCTCCTGAGATATTTCTTCCAAAGGAGGCATGCATTCCTGGAATACCACATCCCAGGAGCCATCACTTTGCAGAAGAAATGCTGGACTAGGCAGCAGGAAAAAACAAATCATGGGCTCTAATCTTTCCCAGCAGTTTGGGGCCTAAAAACCTTTTGCAATTCACTGAACACACTTGTGCTGGCATAAAAGGGATCACTACTTAATGAAAAGAAATGTCAAGTTTAAAGCTAGCCATTTGAATTCCAGTTCTAACTCTGCAATTTCCTGGTAGTAGAACCTTACAGATATCATCCCACCTTTCTAGAATCCATAAACTGAGTGGGTTAGGCCAGATGAGCTAATGCAAGACAGTACTGTGATATGTCTTCATCTGCCTCATTCACCACATCTGACACCAGGATGCTTCTGGCAAAAATGTCCACGAAAAGTGAACATTTGAATCAACTCAGGACATCAAAGAAACCAGGACAAAGCAACTCAAGATACTCATTCAAGAAAGTTTGCAGAACTGCTTCAGATTGCAGGAAGACCAACGGGATAAGTGTGCTCTAGTACTGTGAAGGGGGTTAATGGCAACCTGTCTTTTTACTATAATGATTTTTTAGATTTCAGCATTCACCATGGTTTTTGGCCACATCACATGTTGTTCCAGAATTATCCTCTATTCACTGAAAACTGAAGTTTTCAATTACCTGTCCAAGCCCACAGCCCCAGGCCTGAGCTTCTATCTAGTCAATCCCTCCCTGAGCTTGGGGTCTTCTAGTCCATGTAACATTCGAGGAGGAACAATGAGACATGAACAGAAGTTTTTCTAAGGTGCTCAAGCAGGAGAAGGATGTACAGTATTCAGGCTACAGGGGAAATGTTAGAGGTATCCTTCATCAACTCCCATACAGATCTTAACTTGGTCTCAGCCCCAATTTAGAAAGTATATCTCTTCTCAAATACATGAAATATGAAGTCTCCTAGGTTAGAAAGTAGCATTACTGAGGAGAGGGACAGTTAAGCGGTGAGAAACACTAAGAGAAGGAGGCAAACTCTCCTTCTATGACTTACCCGGAATAAAGGACCCCCTAGTCCCTAAAATCTGTGATGTTACATGGGAAGGAAGAATTGAGGTCACACGTGGAATTTAGGCTAATAATTAGCTCCCTCTAAAATAAAGACATCGTTGTAGATGAACCCGCTGCGGCCAATACAATCAGAAGTGTGCACTGAAATGGAAGAGGGAGACTGGAGCATCAGTGTCCCCACGTCAGTGTCCCTACCTTAAGAAGGGAGGCAGTTACGATTCAAGCGATGAGCGCAACACCTAGAAGCTAGAACAGTGAAGTAGAGTTTCTCCAAATGCCTCCTGGAGAGGCACAGTCCTGGCACCTCCTTGACTTCAGTCCAGGGTGACCCATTTCACATTTCTGACCTCTACAACTTCTTATTTCTACAAGACAGAAAGAACACGGCGCGGTTTAAGCCACTCACTGTGTGGTAACTTGCCACAATAGCAACAGAAAACTAATCTATTCTATGATGAATAATTAGTGACAGGAAAAGTACTTTACAGCAATATGTCGATTAATTTACTACTGACAGATAAGCAAATAATAACTTAAACTTTTCTGTAAATTATAAAACATCCCTAAAATTTGTGCCAGTAATTCTGATGCAGACCATGGGAAGAAAAAAGGGATGCAGACACTTTCTTCTGGGGAAGTACCAAATACCTTAAATTCAGAACTGCCAACGTATATCACTTAAGACTTTGTACATAGTCTCATAGCCATAAAATCTCATGCTGACACACACAGGCACTGAGAGCAGGAAACTTCATTATGTCACATGTTCACTCTGTTGACTTCATACATAACCACCCAAAGCTTGGGCTTACTCATTAATAAAGTGGAAATTAATAGTATGTACCTTAGGGAGTGATGAAAATAAATAGGTTATGTTAACATGAAGCTCATAGCACAATTTCTGTATATACAATATTATATACATTTGTTACTACATAAATACAGTTTACACAGGCACAGATGTGTGCAGAAATTTTGTTACATTGGCACAAGACACATTAATTTATTATTTTGGTAAAGACTCAATTCAGAGTGGCTTGCAGGGTATAATGACGTGAGGATTTGATGGCCCCAGGGCCAGAATCATGGTCCACGTCCAGGTTCCACACCGTGGGAAAAGCCAGGTAAGAATTGGATGCTGGGATAATTTTGCCTGTAACAAGGGGTGTTTCTGCCTGGGTTAGTGAGACACACCAGCAACATCTGGAACTAGTCTGTGCACCCAGCAGCTCAGTGGTGACAATGGCTCCCATCCGTACCGAAAAGAGAGTTAGCTGCTGAAATCAACCATAAAGGCAGGTATCAGAAATACCCGCTGTTCTGTCATTACTGAGCTTAACAAAGAGCTGAAGGGCTTCCCAGTGCAGCAGCGCAGGTGTTAGTAACTTGCACCTGTGCATATGTGTGGGTGAGTGACGGGTGCGTGAGTAGGGACATCGAGGGACACCCCGAGAGCTTGCCAGGCGCATAGCAACTTGTCATTCACCACTGTAGGTTTTACACGGAAGCTATTTGCAGAATTATACTCCTTGCCAGACTGTGATGTCAGCAATTGCAGATATGTTCTTTGTGATTATGTATCATATAGTAGATGCTCAACAAATAACTGGGAAAATAAGCACTCAGTTGAGTTAAGATGGTTAAGTATTATAAAATATAATCTGAAATTTGTGGTTGAATATTGATTAATGTGATACTTTTTCACTGCTACAGATGAAATCAGGGAGAAATAATATACACACTACAAGCATCCCTTAGGAAAATAATAAGATTCTGAATCATGAAATGCAGATCTCCACAGGGTAGGAATCTGTTTTGTTGTTCAATCCATGATTTATAGAAGCAAAAAGCTAAAGTCTATACATACAGTAGGGGATACCTCCCTCGGGTGCATGAACACAAGTAACAAAATCATCCTGAGCCAGCCCAAGGAGGTGAGCAACCTGGAAGGCATTTGTGAATGGAGGAGGCTTAGCCAGGTGCGCCGCACACGTGAGAAACCTTTAATCCTAAGAGTCATGGTGTCGGGAGCTCTGGCTTTGGAGCCTTTGGATGAAATAGTGGGATAGAAACGAAAGCCAGAGAAATGAGGAAAACTGTGATGGCTTAAAAAGTAATGAACTTTCATTTTATAGGTACCATGCAAATCCTGATTCCTTGTAGAATCTTAGAAATAAAGAGAGATAAGGTATACAAAAAAGACTATAAAGGCTTAACCATCTGGAAAAACATTTGGGCTTCTTGCCAATTTGTGTGAAAATTCAGACATAGTACATAAGGATGGTAAGAAATAAAAGGACTACACTAAATATTAAGTGTGCTGTCTCTGTGATGTTACTGCAAGTAGTAATTTTTCCTTACAATTTTATATATTTTAAAATTTAATTCTTAAGGATACAAAAGGCCCACCTTCCCTATACCATCATTCATCAGCAGATGCTACCATTTTTCTCAAACCAATAGATCCCATTTTGCTTTGGGACAAAGTCCCAAATTCTGTACAATGCTTGGGTTTGTCCCCTGAGAAACTGAAGCTGTAATGTTCAGATAAACATGCCGGCACTGACAGGCTTCCCCCAAATAGTGCATCTGTTCTGTTTTGAAAGACTGAAACGTTCTCCAGGACAACAAGCACACAAAGAACAAGTGCACTTTCCACTAGCAAAATCAAGTCAATGAAGGTACCGAATCATAAACATCTGTGTGAGAATCTCTGGGGAAGTTTTGTTCTTATTCAATATTTACCATCTCCAATGTCTCTGTATTTCTTTATTCCCCTAGCTTCCGGTCTCCCCGTGTTTCTCTCCCTCCTGCACATGCTGTCCTGTGTTTCAGTGATGGGCATCCACCATGACACCCTGGTACTCTGGTCTTGTTACTAAAAACTGTCAGCTTAATGAACCTCTTTTCTTTATAAATTACCCAGCTTCAGGAATTTTGTTATAGTAATTTAGAAAAAACAGACTAACCAGCATTTCATATAAATGTATCCACACACTGTGTGATCTTTTGTGCTTGGCTTCATTCTCTTAATATTTTCAGCTGGTATTATGCCATGTGTCTCTGGTCCTAGCACTGTGGAAGGCTGAGGCAGCAGAGTCACAAGTCTGAGCCCACACTGAAAAGATCCTCATTTAGGAGTGGCAAACCAACCAGGGCCAGGGATTTAGCTCAGTAGTACCATGCCTACTTTGTAAGCACAAAGGGCTCAAATTCAATCCCTGGACAGAAAGAAAAAAGAGAGAGAGAGAGAGAGAGCAACTCATAAATTAGAATCTTTTTTTTTTTTTTAGGTTTTTTGGAGACAGGGTCTCGCTTTGTGGTTCAGGCTGGCCCTGAGCTCAGCCTCCAACTCACATCACAATCCTCCTGCCTCTGCCTCCCGAGTGCTGGGATTACAGGCGTGAGCCACCACGCCCGGCACTGTGGTATGTGGTACTGGTTGCTGCCGGGTGTGAGTCTCCACCCCCAGTATTGTTATGTGGTTACCGGGGAATCGAACCCGGG
>PVIR01000675.1:0-33093 GCA_004026965.1 Petromus typicus | reverse complement strand
GAATCTTTTATCTTGTAAGAAAAACAACACGTGTTCCGTCAGTTCACCACTGCCACCTAGTTTCAGACCCAGATAGTGCATGAAAAGATACTTAATTTTTCAAAATGTATGTATTGGTACTTAATTCTGGGTGCGTGTGTGCGTGTGCATGTGCACACGCGCGCGCGTGCATATGTGTGTGTGTGCGTGTGTGTGTGGTACCAAGGGCCTTCACACTGAGATACATCCTGGCCTCCCCTCTTTTTTCTTGAGAAGGGATTTTGCTGAGTCACTCAGGCTGAGATTAGACTTGCAATTTTCCTGCCTCAGCCACCCAATATATTGAGATTACAGGAGCAACCACCATGCCTGGCCTTAGTTCCTTTTATAGCTGAACAATATGCAATTGTATGACATATTGCATTCTGTAGGTCCATTCACTAGTTAGGAAATATTACTTACACCTTTTGACCACTGTGAATAATGCTGCAATAAAAATGTATGTGTGAGTTTTGTGACACACACGTGTTTTAATTACTTTGGGATATATATTTAGAAGTGAAAGTGGTGAGTCACAAGGTAACTCTATGTTTAACTATGGAATAAATGTGAAGCTAGTTTCCAAAACTGCTACAGCATTTTACACTTGAAGATAACAGGTCAAGTTTGTTGAGAGTACTAAAAAAAAAAAAAAAAAAATGCCACAGCTACATAGCATTAAGTTTGCCATATAAAAAAGTATTTTTGATAAGCTGACTAATTTCCTAAACTTGGATCTTGATATGTGGTACCATGTCTTGTTTTTTATTTTGTTTTGTTCTTTTGATGGGGTTTTCTTTTTTTTATTTTTTTGTTTTTGTTTTTGTTTTTTGAGACAAGGTCTCGCTTTGTAGTTCAGGCTGGTCCTGAGCTCACTAGATAGCCCAAACGAGCCTCAAACTTACAGCAATCCTCCTGCCTCTGCCTTCCAAGTGCTGGGATTGCAGGCGTGAGCCACCATGCCCGACACTGCGGAATGTAATAACTGGAGATGAACACTTGCCCTTGGTAGGCTAAATGCCTGGCCCTTGTTTTGTTTTGTTTAATTTTTCATCCTTAACCAGTCATCTAAAATCTAAATGTGAGTTCTCAGTAAAAAATTGTTCAATGAATGAATGAACGATGTAAAGATTATTTCACCCATGCTCCACTAGGGAGATCATCCGTTCCTTCGTGTCTCCTCCCAAAATGCTCTTCATCCACTTGTCTCTGCACTTGCTCCGAATAAAGTCCTGGTTCTTAAGGGGAGGGGCAAATATTACAAAACCAACAGTTTGAAGACTGAAAGACAGAACTGAGAACTAAAGACACTGTTGCCAAGAGCCCAAGCAAGTGGTGATTTCCAACTGAAGGAAGCAGGAGGAATATCCCAGAGGATGTAAGAATTGATGTGATTCGTAAAAGATGTGTAAAAACATATTCTTTTTCAACCAAAGCTCCTCAAAAGAACTTTCTTCCCACATTCTTCAGTGTAGGGGGCAGTAGGAAGCAATGGGCTGGGGGCGTTCAGTTGAACCCTAGGCAACATTCAAAGCCTGGCTCCCAGAGGTTATGCTGTTAGAGGCACCACTTGTATTCAGCTCCTGACCTTCAGCCCTACAGCCTTGGTACTGAGTACACAACCCTAGGCAGTCTTCACAATGTCCTCCTTTCCACCGTCTCTGCATAATAATACAATAGAGATTGTTCTCTCTGACACCATCCTGAGTTCAAGGAGAGAGGAAGAGGGAGAGGGGGCGGGGGAGGGAGAAACAGAGAGAGACAGAGAGACAGACACAGAGAGACACAGACACAGAGAGACAGAGAGAGAGATTTTGTTCTGTTTTTATTTCTTGTAATTGAAAACTATTTTGCTGAAGGCACAGAGAAGAGCATACGCAGAAGGGTTCTTCTCCTCAGAGTTTTGCTTCTCTGATGCTGTATAAAGTAACCCTGCTGGATGAACTCTGGGTCGGTTTCTCCGTCAGAGGGCTGTCTCCCCCAGTCCCAGCTTTTCTCCAGCTGTGGGTATATGGGCTTTTCTCAATCTCCCAGCACCTCCACTCAGGGAGACAAGCAGCTGCGCGGCCTGTTAGCAGAGCCTCATGCCTTTAAATGTAACTCAGGTCTAGGGACTGATGACCAAGGCTGATATGACCAACCAGCAACTTGGCTGAAAGGAAGTGAACCCCAATTCATAGATGCCCCAATTCGGGTGACTTGGGGGATTCTGCAGATATCCTTGTGCCTGAGGATGTATTTCATGGGACCACATCCTAGCAAAGTATAGTATAAAAGCTACTTCTGTGCTTTGTTGGAGTCCTAACATCTGTGGTATTGCTAAATTCTGCTGGAATCTTCCAAACTGAGAAGACTTTGCAATAATAAAATAGTCTATGACGGTACTTGAATAGCCTTGTTGCCTGGAAAGTAGGTTTCATTCTATTGATTTTCTTAGGATGCTTGTAATTGTTCCACTTTGTTGGAGCCTTTTTCTTTCTCCCCTTTTGTATTTTCTAATTGCTTTCTTTCCTAGACTAAGATTTGCTAGTGGCTTGCTGATCTTTCCCTTCATTAAGAATGCACGTCGCAAGATAGGTTTGGCATAAGAAGGCAAACTCTGTTATCAAAAATTTTATTATGTCTTCTTACATATATTTCTCTTTCATGAAAGTGCTACAAAATGTTTTTGCCCTTCATTTCATGAATAACTGTATTCTTTGGAAGAAGAGAAAATCATCTGTTATGTTCAGCTCTTCATTCCAATGTTGTTATTAGTGTTTAGAAAAAAAGTTTCACTTGGTTATTTGATCCCCTTTGTCCTTTTTATGCCTCTGCATTATCATCTCTGTTGTAACAAATGAAATGAGAACACTTCCAAGGCCACTGCGCAAACCCTGAGGAGAAGCACCCTTCTTTGTACAAGCATTCTGTCAGCAAACACTTGTTGAACACAAACTAGGTCTTCAATTGCAGGAAATAAAGAGAGAACAAAATCCAGGTTTGCTAATGCTAAAGCTGATGCTGAAAGAAACTGAACAGGGAATCAGAGCACCCTTTGCAGCTCTGGGTCTCACGCTGCGCAGCACTTAAATTCTGATCCACGGCCCTGGGGTCAGCAAGTGTGAGTTCACGTCCCACTTTCCTGTGGGTCACGCGGGGAATTGCCTGCTACACTTGCATCACCATTCTCTTCTCCATCAGTTATAGATGACGACAATATCTGCCTCTCTGATATGCTGAGAATGAGATGAGATCTATCTGCAAATTTCTATCCAGAGTACACAGTACGTACTCAATAAGTTTTAGTTCCTAACACACACTGTTCCTGTCTTAATTAACCTACTAGACCTAAAAATACAAACTGTTCCCACTCAATGTTTGCTAACGTAAGTCAGCCCAAATATCCTGCCCTCCATGCAGTAAATCCATGTAGCACTGGACATTATATTACATTTTCTCACTTTTCACCGAAGAGTTCAAAACTGATATTTGACAGTTGAAGAAGCCTGAGGCTGTAACTTCTTCACAGTCTGAGTCTCTCACTGTCACATTAACTTCAAATTATTTCTGCTTATTTAAACCCAAGCTGTAGGAAGCAGTCTACACATACACGCATATCCCTCAATTCCAACCTATAATTCAAGCAAACAGCAAGGATCGTGAGCCAAACTAGTTCTCAGTGAAAAGATGGCATCTCTTTCTATTCAGACCCCACTTTGGTCCTTGCCCTTTCAGGAGAATGAGTGATCCCTCTGAAATACACTGCAAAATCTACGGGTAATGCTTGTCTACAACTCTCCTCCACTACTCCAAGAAATGTAGTCATGTAAGGACATAAAAAAATAAACTCTAGGAGAAGAAAGAATCATACAAACTGATAATAAAGAGTTCACAGAAAGTTACCAACCTGTTTATAAAAACCACTTGGAAAAGTCAAGGAGCTGCAGGATGAGAAGAGCCAGTTCCTAAAAGCAATCAGTAGCTAATTACTGAGTTCTCACCCATTCAGCATTTTCTAAAATATCATCTAAGAGTAACCGCGGAAATTCTCTATCCCTCTGACAAGTACCACTTACAAAAAACGAATAAACTGAGCTCTACAAAGTAACAAACTAAATCAAATTACCTAGACATGTAGGTAAAGTTATATAGCAATAAAGCTTCAATTTAAGACATAATAGTGTTGCCAGGATGATCTCTAGGGAATTCTAGAATAAATTCATTTAAGGAGATAAGGTATGAGGCAGATGCTGTCAAAAGTAGCATATAAAAAATGCAAGAACTGAGTGCAGTTTATATAATTCTCTTTATCTAAAGGTTAATATTTAAACTGTCCCATGCCTCTTCGTGGTCAGTTCACTCTGTGCTGGCACATGTTCCCTGCCTCTGCTGTCTATTGCATAAAGGAATGTTTCTGAGATTATTCTCAGATAAATCTTTGCATTGAGGGAGACTTTCCCCGCTACCCATTATGTGCCTATCTAGTCTCAGCCAACAATTTATTACCAGCCGAAAAAAAGGAGGCAGTGAGGTAAAAGACTGAACTGCTGTTATGGCTGTGTCCATATTTCTCAAAGAATGAGAACCTTTATGAAAGAAATTTATCCTGGAACCATAGAAACTACCATTCATTTGGAGTAAAGTGAACTTGTTATAAAATACTGAAAACGGAATGAAATTCTATGAGGCTGCCATTCTGTTTCATGGCCATGAGCTATTTCAGTCTCCCGCAGTTACTTTCTGCCTCTTCCCCAACTACTGCGATGCTGTGAGCCTCCAAGTGTGGGTTCCTTTGAACACCACAAACAGAGGCTAGGATAACAGGCAGGATTACAGTGTGAGGCCCTGGTATCATTCTTATTCAAGGAAAATCCTTGACAGATGACACTTTGGTGATGTCTACATTTTTATTAGACTTGAAATACGAGATACGGTGCGAAATCCACAGGTAATGCTTGTCTACAAAGGAGTCTCCTCCACCACTCCAAGAAATGTAGTCATGTAGGTAAATCTAAAAATAAATAAACACTAGGAGAAGGGAGAATCATACAAACTGATAATAAAGTACTAGTGTAGCAGTAAGAATATCTACTGAACAGACAGAAAGCCCAGATGCTAGTCCTAAAACACAAAATAGCATTTTAGACAAGTTATTTGTCATCTTTGTTCCTCTTTTCCTTCACCTATCCAAGGAAAGTTTAGACTTGCTAATCTCCATCCAAGATCCCCTTGTTCAGGTTCTGCATTTCTGAGTCTATACTTGCCACCAACACATACCTCCAAGTCCTCTTCAGTGCCAGCTTCTTCCTGATACCAAATCCCCCAGACAGGCACCAGGGACGAATTCAGACCTCTCAAAACCCAGCCAGCTTGTGGAACCCTCTCTGCGGAGGTATTCTTCACCACTGTAAAATCCCACTGCACTCTCAGGCTCACTGACAACCCAGGGTCTCTGCCATGATTACAAGGTGACACTGGGGGACAGGAGGCACCCGACTTCCTCTGCATGGAACCTCTCGTGTGACTGATGCACTTTCCCTCAAATTTGTTTTGGTGGATGGTCCACCCTCCGCCTCCATATTCCACCTGCGACTGGGGAAGGAGGCCCTTTGTTTCCTGATGTGTACTACAAAATATCTCCGTCAGTAACCAAATGATCACATGAATACAAAAATTATTTTTGATTTCTTAACTTGGTTTCACTGATCCAGAGACCTGTTCTGGGTCAAAATCATATACTGAAAGGAAAATAAATCAACATGATAAAGGAATACTCAGATTCCCATGTTGGTTGAAATATCATAATACCAAGATTATGAGATCAACCTAAACTTCCAGTGCTGAACAAAGGGCTGCAGAAGAGGGAGTATACACAAACAATGGAACCGTAAGTCGATAGCTGTGTAAAAAACCACGGGAACTTGTCACTTGAGACAACATGAATGAACCCAGAAGATATGGTAAGTGTGATACATCATGCACAAAAAGACAAATACTTTCACTAATATTTGGAGCCTAAAAGTTTGATCTCAGAAGAGCTGAGAGAAATATAATGATTATGAGACACTTGGGGGAAGGAAGGTCGGTGGCCACAGTGATATGGTGTTACAATTAGATAGGAGCACGAAGTTTTGGTGTTCTACAGCAAAGCACTGTGGGTATAGTTAACAATAGCGTGTTATGAATCTCAAAAGAGTTGGAGTGTGTATATAAGAAATGGCAAAACTGTGATGTAATGGATATACTAATTATTGTCAGCCGATCATTACCAAATATAGATTCAACACATCACATTATATCTCACAAATATGCACACATAGTGTCAACCAAAAAGTTAATTACAAACATAGTCTTAGTGATTGTAGCTTTATAATTTCTTCTAATGCAGATGGTCCCAGGGTTACTTTTATTTTCAAAGTTGTTTTGTATATTATAGTTGTGAAATTATAAAAATGCCAAGGTAAAATTTAGAGATATATTAAACTTACAGGTTAATATTGAGAAAATTATTAGCTTAATAATTTTGAGTTTTTCAGTCTAAAACTAACATAGAATTCTTCATGCATTTATTTATGTTTTTGTTTCTTTATGTATATAGGTATACTTTAATTTATCCCAACAGAATATAAATTCCTACATTCAAATTTGTACTTGAGTGTTCTTTAATTTTATTTATTTTAATTGTAACAAATACAAATGTGATCAATTTTTGTTCATTGATCTCATGTCTCATAATTCCTGAAATCCATTCACTACCTCTAGTCTATAAGTAGTAGAGCCCTTTGCATTTTCTAAATATTTGAGCCCCTTGTCTGTGAAGAAGGGCAGGTTTCTTTCTTTCTCTTTCTCTCTTTTCTTTCTTTCTTTCTCTCACTCTTTCTTTCCAATATATTTGCTGTTGGTTCCTTTTCTTCTCTTAATATACTTGCAAGGATCTCTACGGCATGCTAACTATGCTAACTATGAGGAATAAGAGTAGATACCCTATTTCATTCTTGCTATTAGGTGGGATGCAGTCAGTCTTTCATCCTTAGGTGTGATTTTTCTCTTATTCTTTACCTTACTCTGGCCTAGGACACTTGAGTATACATGAACCAAGAACAGGCTGGAGGAGCCCTTGTATTTTCCCATGTGTACAATGGCCTCCACCACAGCTTCTAAAAACATGTCTGAGCCAGCCTGGTAGCAAATGAAAGAGGTGTGGAGCAAGACCAAGTTGGCCTGGTCATCCCAGCCAGTCCACCATCCAGAGAGTTCCGAGTACATGAGCAAGTCCCACCAAAAACAGTAAAGTCATCCATATGCCACAGTTAAACATGACATCTAACTAAACCCAGCTGAGATCCTCCAACCTAGTTCAGACCAGTGAAAACTCTCAAACACACTGATTGATTTGTACTGCTAAATGTTGGTTGTCATACAGAATTATGGTGGCACTAGGTAATGGTACAGTAGATTAGTAGAAACCTGCACAAATCCTTTCTTACTCTCTCCAAACCAATGAATTATCTGAAATTTTTCTTTATTTTTAAAGCATCAATGCAGCCCTGTTTGGGGAGGACTGTATCAAAGAAAAGGTCATGAGCTATTAATATCTCATTTTAAAGGAAATGTTCATGTTCAGACCTCTCTGCAATATTTACAGTATCCTTGGAAACAGGGTTTATATTTATGTAGGGGGCATGAACAGTTAAGGGAAAACTGTAATTTGATAATACCAAATAAATCAGGCCTATTGTTGAATTCCAAGAGTGTTTGCCACCTGCCGTGTCTCCTTCCACAGCTCCAAAAGCAGCGCCTTCTACTGTCTCCAACAGAAGAGAGTGCTGGCAAGGGACATGCAACATGCCTCTTAGGACTCCAGTTTCACAGCTGAGTAAGAAACAAGCGTGAGCAGAGAGCATGGCAGAGGAGGGAGCCCGGTCAGCTGCTCCCCATCCTTCCTTTCCCCAACTTATTTACTTGGTATTAAAAAAAAGAAACACAAGAAAAGAGAAAGTAAAGTGAAGGGAAGGGAAGAGAACAAAAGGGAAGAAAATGAAAGGAAAGGGGGAAAAAAGGACAAAGAAAAAAAAAAAACTTGAATCCCTGATGAGACGTCAGATAGAGCTTCTAAGTTCCCCCAAATGCCCAGAATCCAATCAGGCAGAAACACAGAGCTGCCATCTCTCTGTTAATCTTTGATTGTGTTTGTGTTTTCAAGTTTACTTAAAAAAATAAGTCTTTCCTCTGAGTCTGGGCCACTGAGGGAGAGCAGGCAAAGAGGACAGTGAAAGTGACATCTGTCAGCGAGCAGTAATTAAGCAGAGATGTGTGGTGTATCAGGGCTGTAAATGGTCCTGTTAGAGTGTTGATGAGCAGTGAAACGTCTGATTAAATTTTAAGCAGGGATAAATGGGCCAGCCCCACCATAGGATAAAGCTAATGGAGTAGTAGACTGAGCAAATTAAATGAATAATGCACCAGAGCTGGGAAAGGGACAAGCTGGCACAAGTATGCCCCTTTGAGAGCCTAAACATAGCTTCCCCTGTGTGATCCTAAAGAATGCAAGCACTCCCTGAGCTTCAGCGTAGGCCACTGCACTGGAAAATTCATGGTTGTAGAGAATAGGACAATAGAGTACAGCTCCAGCTGTTTGGTGTTTCTTGTGCTCTCTAAGTACCTGCTGGGACACTACCTAAATAAAATGAGGCAAACCACATTCCTTCTTTGGGTGTCAGTTTTCTCATGTACGAAATAGGGGTTTAGGTCAAAGACCTAAGAAGTAAGGATGTAAATGCATTAAAGAACCAAAGTCTCTGTGTATTCCCTGCCTACCAACGCCAGCAGGTTACCTAGGAGAAAAGTACATGACGGTTGAGTCCAGACAGTCCGCAAGGCCTATTTATTGTCCTCCATCATGATATCATCAACTGTAAGCTGGACATCTTTGCTTGTATAATCTAAAGACTTCTCAAGTTTAACACATCCAACCACAAACTCTTGGTCTCTTCTGCAGCTTTTGCATCACCTTGATGTTTTCATATTCTTTTTACATGAAGAATAGCAACTCAGGGATGCATCCACTTGAACACCTGGGAAATATTATTCAAGTTTCTTTCATTTGCTCCTTGTGTTATAAATCCCTAAGTCACTGTACTTCACTTTATTTCTACTGTCATCACTCTGACTCTGATTTCTGTCAGTGTCATTCCTTGCCTGCGCTATCTGTCTTCAACAGTTAATTTAGGGGCCTTCCATTTAGCTGTTGAGAATGGGAATCTGAGTGCACATGACAGAACTAAAAAATGTGGGGTTTTGATGAAGGAAAGATGTTGGGAGAGTAGGCAGATCAGAGAAAATGATTAGCCAGTACTTACAGAGGAAGAGGCTGACTAGAAGCATATAAATCAGCAGCAACCCACCACAAACACCCCTGAGAAGCTATGCACAACTGGTTGCAGCAATGATGATGTGCTGGTAAATATTTAGCAACTGGCTCCCTTGGAGAAACAAACAAGCAAAAGCACTGATAGTGTTTGCTGACTCCTATGGCACAAAGACGCTCTGTTGTAGTTCAAGTTATTAATGTAATGTCACAAATGCAAAGTTGGGGAGAAATATATAGTGTTAATATAGATGAAAATTCCTACACGATACCCATGGATCACGAAATTTATAGCTCATGTATTTTTTCCTGAGATGATTCATAGATCTTTGCTCCACCAATATGAAGGAGAAAATCATGAAGAGTGACTCCAATCTGATTGGAAGAAATAAGAAGTCTCAGGAAAAGAGCTATATGTAGCATCTACAAAAATTAAAGTTCAAAATAAAGTAGAAAGTTAGAGGTATCTACGAAGGAAAATCGTGATAAAAAATGAAAAAGACAGGCTCTGCACCTGTTTAAAGAGACTATAAACTGGGAAAGAAACTACAGTTGTAAAAAAGAATTAGTGATCGAGACCCAAAATTAAGAGACTGAATAAATACAAGATTTAGAAATTCAAGGAAATAGAACACCTGTACACAAAAACAAATCTGGTCAGAAAATACTAATAAGATAGTAGCAATGGTTATTTCGGCCATGTGGAATATATTTGGAGAAAAACACTGAACACAGGAACCAATGGAAATGTCATCCTACCTCATTTAAATACAATAGGTAGTACCCTAAAATGAAGTATATTATTTAGAAAGGGATGCAAGTACCAAGAGGAATGACCAACGTAACTGGAAGAGGAAACTTCTTCCTCTAAGGATGGTAGATAATAGAGCACAGGATTGCTATTTGACTTAAAGTTTTTAGATTGTGTCATAATGCAGTTAACAGCACAGAATCTCATATCAGAATGCTTACATTTTTCACTCTGAGCCTTAACAGCTATGTGACCTGAATGAATTACTTCTCCACAGTAAGCCTCAGTTTCTTCACCAGTGTAAATAGCAAAGCCATTACCCACATACAATTACATTGAAGTATTTTTCTTCATGCATCACTTACCAATAACTTTGCTAGTGTTTACTACCATTTTTAAATACCTTCATGATATCACTTTGCTTTGCCATGTTATGTCATGTCAGGACACTTCCTTATGTAGAGATTTTAAATATTTTTCATTGTGTCTTTGGCACACTAAACATTGTTAATCTACTAGGGTACAAAGGTAAATATATAGCCACAAATCTTTCTACTTCTTGCCAATTAGGAAATTGTTCCTGTAGTCAATCAGGTAGTATGCTAGAGACATTAATTTGTATTACTTTGTGTTCTTTCCGTAGCCTTATTTCATTATAGTTTACAAGAAAACGTGCTCAAATTTTTCCTAATCATAAACTACCATGAAAGTCAAAAAATGAAAAAGAATGAAATGAAAAGCATGACTTTGGGGCCTATTATCTAATCTTCTTTATCTATGGAGAGTTTAATGAGCCACTAAGCTCCTGGGCCAGTACTCATATCCGTGGCTGAGGCAAAACACTACCAGGAACTTTGAAGTGTGTCCCATGAATAGATGGATTTCTGGGTCGTGTCTTCACATCTCCATTTTCAGTTCTTTGGTCAGGGATCCAAGGAAAGTGTGCTGGCCTCTCCTGTGGTGACAAGCAGTGTCACAAGTAACAAATGAGCCCATTACCACTTTACAGTAGAGGAGACAGGTTAATCCTTTGTCAGATCGCCGTGTGCGCTGTCCTCTGCCTTGTTCCAATTACACAGGAAGTGATGGCACTTTCTCACCCACATGCTTTCAACACCTGCTGACATGTATTTAGGACATTGCTGTGCCTGTGAGTCTTAACCACAGAAAGTCTAATGGAACAAGAAAATACAAAGATATGCAAGAGGTTGAGATTTAATGCTTTCTAGATTCAGAGAATATGCATTTAAAAACAAAACAAAACAGAGGAAGCAACAAGATAGGCAAAAAAAGAGAGAGAGAGAAAGAAGAAAGATACAAGGAAGGAAGGAAAGAAAAAATCAAAACACTTACTTAGATCCAAGAATAAAGTAATTGCTAAAGCAGAATTAGGATATAACGCAGAATATCAACCCTAAACATCTTGATTTTACTAGCTGAACCCCTAGGAAACATAATGACCAAAGCTAGATTGTGACACATTTTCTAAAAAAGTTATGCCTAAAAAACTATTAGCCCTTTATCATCTTAGTGACTCAGATTTCCTCGGGTTTTTTTTTAATAGCTTTTTATTTATTCAACAAATGACTTTTGAAAATTTCTTCCATAAAATTACTAGTTAGGCACTAGGGATTCTGCTAAGGTTGAAACACGGTGCTATTGAGGCCAGAAAAGAAAAAAGTCTCCACCCAGCCAGAAGATAAGGTTGCAGACAGATAATTAAACAGCAATTTATCAGCAAAATCAAAACAGAGTAAACCACAAGGATGTGTGCTCCAGATCCTGCCTATGGGACTCAGGAAGAACTTTCCAAAAAGATGACCCCTGAACTGACTTCAAGGAGGAAAAGTTTACAAAGATGAGATGGAGAAGGCTACCTAGGAAGAAGAGGAAATATTATCTAAGTGCAATAGAATAATTAAGAAGCTAGATATAGTGTACCCAGTGCCTTAAACTCCTATTGATTTGGGGCCCTGATAAGGCACTTATCCTCCGAACTTACTCTCATTTTTAGTTTCTCATCTCATCCATAGTTTTCAATATAAACGTACAAATATGGGAAACAGCTACTCCTTAATTCCTACATTTCTAGTGGGATGAACCCCAGACCAGGCCACTTTAGTTTATCTCAAGTTGGACCTAAATAATACTTCTATGACTCAGAAATCTATCACATCTGTGATTGGCTTGCCTCGATGGGAGACCAAACACACACCTCCGTGGACCTGTGTCCTTATTCACCACACTCTTATCAAGGCATGGTCGTGACTGTGAGACCTCACCTAACATAAAAATAGCCATTTTGTTAGAAGCCTCCACCTCGTATCCTGTAACTTGGTACTTGTCTCATTGGGAACTGTCCACCCAACAGATACATGCAGTTTCAAATAGTATGTTTTTAGAATGTACTATTCAATAGTAACCAGTGATCTAATCATTGCTATTGGCTTCTGTAACAACTTGCTTCTGCACTTTAACAATAGAATGACCTAATCACTCCTGTACAGAAACCACCTGGTAACATGTGTGGGTGAGTAGTAGATTTTTCCTTTAAAAACTGTGCCCCAGTTTACCCCTTTGCCTTCTTCTGCATGAAAGGATGGCCCTCAGCTGAGTAATGAAGTTCTTGGTTGGACTTTAAGATCATGTCATATCCTGAGAGATTGTCTCAGTGGGACTTGGTCCCAACACTGATATTTGTCAAAATACTGTTGAAATTTGTCACAGCAGTACCAGGAATATATTAACTACTATCTTCCCCTGCTGCCTTTTCCTTGTGGTAATTAGGTCTATTAATTACTCTTTCCAGTTCGGTAACTACTATGTGCCTGCCTATCAATGAGCACAAGAATGCCAATGTGACCAGTCAACAACCCTAACATTAAGTTTAGAGTGACTCTTGCTGGTAACTTTTCTTAAGGATCAATACCTCCCATCTTAGGGACCCTGCACTTGTAAGTATCAAAAATACAAATCTTTCAAGTCTTAAGACTGATACTGAATACAATACTAAACTGCTCACATTTCTTGACCCAAATATCCTATCCACTGTAGATCTACCATACAGTGCCCGTTGGTTTAAGGTTTATATTACATGTTGCCTCATCTTTGTAGGACCCTCTTCCCAACCCCACCACGATTTCTCTTTCAAGGACACAGCCCTTGATGTATTAGGGCAATAGTTTTGTGCACATGCTCTCACTATTTCACCTTCAGTATATGAAGTGGGTACTTCAGTTTAAAGAGAAATTACACAGAATCCCACATTGTCAATCAATACCACTGAAAAAATAGCCTGGAAAAAAAACAATGCAGCCAACCATGCAAACTATACTTAGAATATATGTCATTCAAAGTCTGGGTGAGTTATTTATTACATTTTCCGTAACAGTATGAGGTCCTGTGTAATCAACTTTACACCAAGTGGATGACTCGCCACCTCCAGAGTATGTATAACACGGAAGGATCAATGTTTCCTTCTGTTAGAAAGTTGGTATTTGGCAATACCACTAAGTACACCAGCCTTGGTAAGAGGAAACTCAGGCCGTATCTCCACAGTCTCCATCTTTACTGTGGTAGATTTTTCTTTCATTATTCTATTGTTCAAAGAGTAACTGAAGGTAGACTGATGATAGCGAGTGGCCAGGTTATGCTATATATTTGGCTTTGAAAAATTCTTCTGCGGTATTCTATTGTGATCATTATACGCAATCTAAGATCCCCAGAGTGTATTGCTCTTATAAAGCTTTCTCCCTACTTCTCCTCAAAGACAGGATCCATGATCCTTGTCACTGATCTTCTGATCCCACTCCTCACGATGTCCTAACACAACGCAGCAATGCACAACTACACCTTGGTCCGTTAATGCAGAACACTTCCTTCCTCACATAAAACAGGTGACAGGCAAATTACTGAACGACTCTGCCACCCCCTCCATGGGGAGAATTCCTACTCACCACATTTTAGAAACCAACTTCATGAGTAGGGCGATAGGACCGCACACGCTACTTGAATAGTTTGCTCTGCCGGACTGTATCTGAGCGGGATTCTGCCAAAACCAGACACAGTATTTGGTTTGTTTCCACCTCCATCAGCAGCTCATAAGGAGCTCCCCATGCAGCCACAGGTGTAAAGTGAGGGAAGGCAGTCAGAGCAACAGTGGGGACGGACACGAGACTCAAGGTCTCCTACTTGTCCAACTGATTTGTGACCTCAGAACTTTCTCGGATTTAATTCCACAAGCCCGAACGCCATCTTGTAGTGGATTGTTGTTGAGTCCACTAAACTCTGTGACTAATGTGTCTAACAGCATGTACTTTCTGATGGGCTTTGTTGGCTTTGTACTCATTTTGGGTCCTGCGGTCCTATAACCAGTTGCTACCAGGACCCAGCGCTACTCTGGCAGCTACTTTTTGAATTATGCATGTTTCAGTTTTACAGATGGCATGGCCTTACTCCAGAGCCTTAGGGATCTGTGCTGTAACTGTCCTACTGGGCCTTGCCAGAGACACCACCTGGTGTCTTTACTCACTACAAATACCTCTAGCAGCATGGGATCAGCTGAGCCATATGGCTCAAGTGGAAAAGCAGCAACCTGGACCTGGAAAGAAGCTTTTTCTTGCTCCAAGTCTGACTCAAAAGAAATAGGCTCCTGTACTATGAGATAAATGAGATAAAAATCATCTTTTTGGCTGTAGAATATCCCACTTCCAAAATCCAAAGAATCCTGGTCTTCGCCTCAAACTGCTTTGGGCTCAGGAGAAGAAAGTCTCTCTAAATCTTCCATGGAGATCCTCTGAATGTTATCTTTTCTTTCAAATGATCAACAGAGCTGAACTTGTAAATTTATGTCTTTCATGCATCCATGGCACTTGGGGCCATCACTAAATTCTGTAATCCCTGCACCTACTATTCCAATGAAATGACCATGAGATCACACAAGCCAGTATGTCTCCTTCCACTCTTATCTCACATTAACTTATTACAAATGACAGCTCAAGCATTTCAACACGGAAGTGTCAGGCACCAGGAATGTTTTACCACAGCACATGACGGTTTCCTCATGGGCATTTGGCCTCCAGATAATCCAGTTCTAGGATTGCAAACTTTGTATTCAGCCCTCTAACCTCACTTCAGGTCATATATCAGATTTCCTAGAAGTAATGTCTCAAATGGTATTCCCTTAAAGGTGATATATTGAGCAAGTATTCTTAATAGAACATATTAAGAGAGATAGGAAAGCAAGATAAAACAGAGGAAGAGACCAGGAAAATACATGTTTTGGCTGAAATCTAGAATGGCTTCAATCACTTGGAGAGCTCTATCACACATCAAGCTCTACAAAGTCATTTGGATTAAGGCAAAGTGGTTAGGCTTTTGAGTCCTCTTATTTGATAAGCAATGACAGTGGAACATATCTAACAGATAGATAGCATCTCTCAGACATCTCTAAGAGGTACACGTTGGCCAAGGCAAGTTGACAGGAAATGGATGCAGCTGTGACCATGTACTAGCCAACATTTCCAACAGCTAGAGGATAGGTGCACCAGTCTGATGAAGGACATCAAGGTGAGCTACTAAAAGACTCTACCACAGGAAATAAATTCCCAGAGACCAATGTCTGTTCTGTACCCATGAGTTAAGTAATTAACTACCTTGCTGGCAACCTGCCTAGACTCCCACATAGCACTCACACTCTACTCCCTAAACAGTACACATCACTGCATTGTCAGGCACTGCCTCGCACTTAATATCTTCAGCACCTGCCACAGTTAAAGAGCGTGTATTATCAGCCAGCATTAGGCACAAGGACTCATGGGAGACAATCACAAATCAATTGTACTGTGTAGCCTCTTCCTCCCAATGTGCTCAGTGAGAACAGCATTCAAATGCTTCTAAGTGCAAATTCACAGGACCACACGTAAAGGTACTGTGACTTATGGTCAATTCCTAACCTTGCCATTTATTGACTGTATGGCCTTGGCTAAGTTAGTCTCTCTTAGCCTCAATTGTAGAATACCTACTATGGAGAATTATTGCTATAATCAAATAACATTATTTACTAAATGCTAAGTACAAAGTAGAGTCTCAGTAAATACTTTGCATCTCTTCTTACACTTTCCCTGCATATTGCCAACTGCAATTTCTAAACATAACCTCCAATCAAATCTTAGCACCTTTCTCCTTGCAACCTCTCCGATAGTAACTGTAAGTCAATACTACAATTCCAAGGACAGTGTAGTGTCACAGAATTTCAAACTACATGCACAAAGCTCTGAATCCAGGGCAAATGAAGGACTCAAGGAACAGAAACATCTGCATAATTTAAAGCCTAACAGAAATTACAGTGCAAGACCCTTTGTTTACATAATTGCTAAGAATGATGAGGGCAGAGTGCTAAGTGAAGCACCTGGTGCTAGGGTGTGTGAAGCTGGTCCTGCAGAGTTCTTAGCTCCATTTGGTGGATGGGTTTCTTCTATTCTCTGCTCTTCCAGAAAAGCTATTCAGACAGATAAAATAAACTTGTTGCAGCTTCAACTTAATTGAAGGTGATGGGGTAAAAACTGTAACAAGTGAGATAATGACCCTCCCCTGTCCTCTTCTGCAGACACAGGGAGTCTGATGTGGTTACCTGCTAGACCCAAACCGGCTGACAGTCAGTATTGAGAAACAAATTATTTGCAGTACTCACCTGTTTAAATGTCTCTTAATTCCAAATAGCTCTTACCTGGTACAGTGTGTGATGTCTGTTGTTTAAAAACATGTAAAACAAAGGAGGTAAAGACAAAGAAGGGAGACTATGGGGAGAAGGAGAGACAGAAAAACAGATATTATGGGAAACAGGAAGCTTTAGGTGTGGCCCCTTAAAAGAGTAATGCTCTCACTATGTTATATGGGCTCTTTGTCTTCGTCATTTAGGTGTGAAACGTTAGAGTCCTGGTAACTTCCATTGCAACAGCCACTCAGACTGTGTGCTATCAATTAGTGATCACCTGGAGCCTGTTCTTTCAAATAAAGTTAAAGAACACGACAAACTATTCCATACTCTCAAACTTTACCCAGAGCAAACTACAACTATTAAAAGCATGTTCTATGATATACAGGATCCTACAAGCTTACACTGCCAATAAGAAGTCACCAGATTTTGTATTTACAAATTAGATAGGATCTTTACAGTCTTCTGATTTGAGGTTAATCTCTCAGAGGTCATGAACCATACACTCATTATTTTGTAGGTCTCAACAGTTGTATGGGGTCTATAGAATTTTAAAGGACTATCTTTTTGAGTGACAATAATCCAATTATTTTGCTGGAAATGAGTCTACCTGGATTAAAATATAGTCCTGCTGTATTAAAAAAAGAAAGAAAGAAAAGAAACTCCTGCAAACAAGAGCTATAGACTGAGAATCTCCACCTGTAATCTAATCTCCCTAAGTTTTATCATCTGTAAAACAGAGAAAATACCTTATGGAATCATTATGAGAATTAAATGAGATAACCTAAGGAAAATGTTTACAGTGAATCTACACATGACAACTGCTAAATAAATTTAGCCATGTTAGCACTTTGCAACTGGAAGTGGGGTCCTCAGAGGAGCCGACTCAGCAGTCTGGGATCTTGTTCAGGTTACAGAATCTGTTAAAAGTCCTTCTTTCCCTCCAACTCCCCCTCCTTTTCCTCTTTCTCCTCCTTCTCCTCATTCTCTTCTCCCTCCTCCTTTTCCCTCTTTTTGTGTCTCTGCTTCCTGGCTGCTTCCACTATGCCCATCCACCTTGTCCTTTCTGTCCTGGGGCCAACCAACCATGAACCAACCCTTCTGAAACCATAAGCCAAATACATCTCTCCTTTAAGATGCAGGTGTCCCAGCAACAGGAAAGTGACAAGTCTGGATTCGCAAAACTCATCCCAGATTACAGAATCAGAATCTGTATTGAAAATCGTTCTGCAAAAACTTCAAGTCTGTATATTCAAGTCTGAAAATAGATGTATACTATGTAGTATATATAGTAATTATAGAAGACATTCAAAATCTCTGAATACATAATACAGACCTTCTTGGCTTCTGAGACACATGCCATTGTCCCCTCTTCAAGATCACCGATTTGCTTGGGATTCTACCCTCCTCCAGCTGGAAGAAAGGCAACCCCATCTCTTGCTCCAGAACGGAGTCGTATTTTCACGAAGTCAGGCATATCTCCCTCATTTCCTCTCCTACCGACTAGTCACAGTAAAATCGTGTGACTCAGTTCTGAATGAGAAAACCCACAGTGAGACCTGTCAGCATGACTCAAGTAAAGTTCCACATTTAGGAGGAGATAACTTGGAATACAGCATACCATCTTTTGTCACCAAATATAGTTCTCTCTTCATCATACTTCATCATGGTAAAAACCCTCTAAACACTATAAGAGAAATAGAGAGAACATGCTAACTTTTAAGGAGAAATTCAGGAAATTCGTGAATCCTTTATGGCATAGTTGAGCTGTTAAGCCAAGCATGGAAGAGAGAAATCTCCTCTTATCTCAGATCATCATGTTACACCATGGTGAGTACTGTGATGTGCACTGTTATTCCTCACTTCAAGAATCAGCCCCGAATATCCTGAGGCAGCTGAGCACACAGTAAGGACGCTCTTCCCCATGAGAACAGTGTAGCTTTTCACCCAAGGTCATGGTCATGCATGCTCCTCTTAGCCTCAGGCCAATGACCAACTGCTACATACAAGGACATTCCTGGCCCTATGGCCTCATGCCTAAATTCACTCTTCAGTATCAGTATCTTCTTGCTAAAATTTACAGGTGCTCTTACTGGCCTTTTTTTATTGTCTTATCTCTCAGTTTCCTCAAAATTCAGATGAGGAAAAAAATTACTGTTGTTTAGCAAATAACAGCTTGTTATTCTCAAACTTTGTCATTAAACATAGAGTATTAGTTTCAGGTAAGTGGGGAGGTAAAGGAAAATGTTGTGTCTTTAAAGCTGTAGCCAAACACTAGCACTTCCATAGAATCCAAGTGGGATATTTTCTAAAGCCAGCCTTAGTCTATGATCTTGAAAACCTGGGCTCTGTGATAAAAGCTTCTCTCTCTCTCTTTATCCTGTCCTCATCACTTCTCATCCATGCTGACAAGATCTATTACCTGTCATATGAGAGCAACTACAACCTCCATACTGGACCTGGACCTAGGAATTCCTTCCTTGACTTTGAACACCATGAAAGACTGAAGAAGTAAAACTTCAAAGTATTTGTTAAACCTGTCTCCGTATTTCCAGGAAATGTATGTCAAGGCAATGAAAATGAGCAGGAAGATGCATTTGAAAATAACAAGCCATATCTGAAATACAGAACAAACTAAGACAAAGGCTTCTCTGCCACAGTGCCCCCTACTGAATGGAGCAGAAAATTTGAGAAAATGAAGTTGTAAATGAGTTGCACTATGTACAATTGATATTGCGAAGTAGAAAATATTTAAAAGGAAACAGTGTAAGGGTAAATAACAACAGGAAAACGAATGTGGTAATAATAAGAAAAAAGAAAACAAAGGTTGTGTATATAGGGGGTGGGGGGATGCAGGGCGGGGGAAAAGGAAAAAAATGAGAATCAAGTCATGTCATATTCTGGTACAAACTCTTAATGTTGAATGCAATTATGATGTGTTTTCATAATGTACCAATAAAGATAATTTTAACAATGATATGGAGCAGTAAAAAGAAAAGGAAAGAAGGAAGGAGACAAGCAAGGAAGCAAGCAAGCAAAGAAGGAAAGAGGGAAGGGAGGAAGGGAAGGAAAGAAAGGGAAAAGAAGAGGAGAATTTAAGGGGAAGGTAGAAAGGAAGACAATAAACATTTGCATTAGTTTGGGAGAAGCACTTACTAAGTACATTCAGACACCTTGCCTCATTTAATTAGGACTAAGGCCAACTGTACCATCAAAATCGCCAGCACCATACTGTTCTCACATGATATAAATTTTAAGATGCTTTGCTAACACACTCTACCAGCTGTTTGATTCCTGATATTCTATTTAAAATAATGCTTCCTAGAGATTGTAACTGACACTCCCTCTAAGGAAGGCCGAGGGCCTCTTAATTCCACATGGCTTTATAGTTTCATGGGGTTCTCTTTCAAGAGCTCATGCAGTCTCCTCAGGTTGTTGAAGCAAAACTGACTTAGAACAATAACAAAGACTCATTGCTCCCTAGTCCCAGAACTACCTCCTAATGGCCTAATGACTCTGGCACAATTCAGATCTAACAGAGGCAGAGACAGAAATGGAGGGCTGGTGGGGAGGAGAGGGAGAGGAAGGCCTACTGATGACCTTGGAGCAGTGTGAAGGATGTCTAATGTTCAGCAGTTATAGGCTATCAGACACTAATATACTCTCCGGGCTGAATGGAATGGGCCCATTACTCTCAACTGCAATTCGCCATCTGTGAAGTGAGCCAGTGGCTTCAGACAAGACTACAAATTGCACTTGATACCAAAAGAGATGGGCAAAGGATTATGATGTAAAACCACAGCAAGAGCAGGGCCCCAAACTGGCCAGCAGCCACATAAAAATAAAAAGAAAGGTTCTTACCCTTTAAAACATCCCCAAAATGATCCTAGTCTCTCACAAGATTTAATTCAAGGGTCCTAACCAACCCTAGGAAAGGTCACCGGCTCAAAGTTCTGGTGTCATTAGGAGAGACGTACACAGCGGGAGCCCACAAATCCCCCCCGCTCTCAGTCAGCCCTGTGGTCACAATTCATTACCTCCTTCTGACATTTGTTTGACACCATTTCAGAAAGGGATCTAACCACAGACCGAAACAGAGCCCTGAGAGAAGTTGGCGGCTGCAGATATACTGCAGTGTATCCGCTCTGAATGAAGATGACAGTGACAACCCACAATGTGACCAATGCCATGTTTCTCTTCCCATCATGACTCATGTCACCCACGATGTAGGCCTTTGAAACTGTGGGTGAATTGATTTTCAGCTCCAACTTAGAATCTTTTATGAAGGGGGTTGTGTTGTCCCAAAAGTCCTATCTGGAAGCTTGTCCTTGCCCACATGACTGTGTTTGAGGTTGGGTCCTCCAAGAAGTCATGAATGTCAGCAGAGTCTGAGAGCAGGCCTGATAGAACAGGACCCTCCTAAGAAAAGGGAGAGACCAGCAAGGACAGAGATCTCCCTCCCTCTCTGGCTCTGGCCCGCCGCACACAGGAGAAAGCAAGGCCATGTGAGGACACAATGTGAGAACCCCCACCCGCAATCTGCAGGAGAGGCCTGACTGAGCACCAGTCTTGCTGGCACTTTGATTTTGGATTCCAACTTCCAGAGCCCTGAGAGAATAAATGATCATTGTCAAGCCAGCAAGTTTTTCTAAGCAGGCTAATAGTAGGAACAATGTTAGCTTCAGCAAAGTACAAAGACACTTTAGGCCGTCCAAGGGTATAAGCAATATTTACTGAATATCAAGGGCAGCGCGTGGTGGCTGGCACGATTTGAAACAGTTCACTCTCGGCACCCTCCCAGTAATACTTGAAGCAAAATGAGTATGTTGAAGGTGGATACACTTTGATTTTCTGCCAAAAATAAATAATACCTAGAATATACTGAAACTAGGTAATGCTGAGCCACAGAGGTAGCTGTTTCAAAATATCTTCAGAAGTGGGACACAGGATATGAAATCAACATTAAAAATTCAGTAGCTTTTCTATACACCAATAACTAACCAGCTGAGAGTGAAATGAGTAAATATTTCCATTCATAATAGTCTCAAAGCAAATTACCTAAGAAACAACCAAGGAATGAAAAGATCTCTACAATGAAAATTACAGAATGCTAAAGAAAGCAGTTGAAGGCACTGGAAAGTGGAAAGGCTACTCATGCTCGTGGTCTGACAGAAGTGGCAGTGTTACTATGGTCATAGTACTAATAGTGAACTTCTGATTCAATGCAATACCCATTAAAATTCCAATGATGCTCCCCTTAGAACTATAGAAAAGCAATTCTAAAATTCATATAGAAATACAAAAGAATAAGCTAATATGATTCTAAGGAAAAAAAAAAGGGCAAGGCTAGAAACATCACACAACCAATTTCAAATTATATTCTAAAGCCATAGTAAGAAAAACAGCATGGTTATGGCACAAAAATGGAGTACATTAGAGATGAAATAAATCAATGCAGGTAAATCTAAAGCTGTTGGATTACTGACAGCATAGCTAAAATACACAGTGAAGAAACGACAGTGTCTCTAACAAATATTGTTGAGAAGACTATGTAGAAGACTAAAACTAGAGCCATATTTCTCTTCTCAATTATCACATCAACTCCAAATGAGTCAAAGGTTAAAAGACCTGAAAACTTGAAATTCCTAAAAAAAGAAACATAATAGGAAACACTGGAAGCAATGAGCACCATAAGAAATAATAGCAAGAATCAGCAAATAGGACTACAACAAAGCTTCTACATGAGAAAGTAAATAACCAACAGAGTGAAAAGGCAATATGCAGAATGGGAAAAAAACCTCTGTCAAGTTTTCTCCCAACAGAGGAATAATACTGACAGTATGCAAAGGACTAAAAAATGTGTAATAGCATATAATGAATTAATGTGTTAATAAGGCCACTGACCCCAAGATCCAATTAGCTCTGTAGGCCCACATACTTCAACACTGCTACCTTCAGAATCACACCCTCAATATATAAATCTCTGAAAGATCCATCATATGTAAATCATGACAATGGGTTTTATTTTCAACATTCTAAATAGTTTTCATAATTATCTTGCTGCTAGCACATTTTCTGAAAAGATACTCACTGTAATTCTTCTCTTAATGAATCTATAGCTAGATTTTTTTCCTTCATTTTTTCAAGATAATCTTTTTATTTGATTTCTAAAATGAGAATACAATATTCTAGGAATTGTGTCATATATTGCTTTGTTTTTGGTTGGTATTTATCTTATTTTGTGTTCTTTGAAATTCTGGAATCTGTGCTTTTATTTTAACATGACAAATAGTTTTTCCTGCTATACATCTTTTAAAATCACCCCATGGTTTTTGGGTGATCCGTTCGGTCTAAGGGGTTGACTTTTATTTGTTTGCTTTTTAATTTCCCAGCCTTTCAGTTTGAGAAGTTTTTATGAATTTATCTTCACATTCACTAATTATACTGCTGACATGACAGTGAGGTTTTGTTTTACACTTTAATCTTTCATGAACTTGTGCTTCTAGTGTGAAATCTTCATAAATATTGGTCCAATAGTATAATTTGTCCCCTCTCTCACCAACTCAGGTAAAATGGGATTACAAGGTGCTGAAGACGGAGGAATGCCCTTCTCAGGCCTAGTTAACATTCCACTCAATTCTTCTGGACACTAGTCTTTTTGCTACACTGAACATATTTCACAATGATTACTTTTTCCCTCCCTCTATGTAAGCCATATGGCTTTTTTCTCAGATATTACCATGAATATATGGTAGAATTTCTAGAAGTAAAAACCCACAAGAGTCACAATCTTCCCCAAAATTGAATACTAAAGAGTTTATCATTCTTGCAGTAGAAGGCAGTTGGCTTGCAGGAACTTATCAAAATTATTCCTAGTCAATAGTTTCTAATATCATTTGGCCACACTAATTTCTGGTCCAGGTAAGCAGAAATCAGCTGGTAACTTGTACATGTATCTCTCTCTCTCTCTAAATAACAAGGTGATATTTTACCTTCTATGTCAATTCTATCAAGGGTCCAAAATTGAATTGTCAGTGATTGAACTGTGTTAAGCTCTGTCCTATTATGAAGGCAGGAATGATGATAGGAGTGATCATATTAAACCAGATGTCTGTGTGTTATCTTCACAATCAGAAAAATTAATGTAAAAATAGAGTAAAGAAAAATGTTTAATTGCGACCATGGCTTAACAAAACCTACAGACAAAATATTAACTATTCTTTAGGAAAAAAAAATAAGTTTTTTTTTAAGTAAATTCCTCTGAGGAGGTATATCATCTTATATGGCTTATGCAATTTCCCAGATAAGAATCTACTTAAATTTTTTTGTGGCACTAATTGCGGATCATGAGGTTTAGCTGAAAATAGGTTCAAGTCATACTTTTGCCACTTACCAGCTGGGCCAGCACATAACCTTCTAGCCTCATGATTTGTCATCTCAGGGTAGTATTTATATCCCAGGATGTTATAAGAATCCAATAGCTTAATTGAAAGCTTTGTATAAGTAGTAGATTGTCATTCACTTACAAATAATATATTGGTCAAATTATTATATAATATAATTATAGTTAGGGACTCACACACACATACACAGAAACACACACTCCCTGGAGCTGTGATAAATTCACCTTACCTAAAATAAAAATACTTACTTTCCAACAAATCATTCCAGAGAACTAATGCAGCATTCTTTACAGACTGCATTTCAGCCCCTCTCTGGGTAGAATTTCCTTTCATGAAGCTATGACAAATTCATCTCATCAGACATGAAAACACTATTTACTTTTCCAACAAGATACTAATGTAACATTCTTCATAGACAGTGTTTTGGCTCTTCTTTATACAGAATATCCTTTGATGAATCCAAAAGCAATTATTTGCCAAGCACCCAACTATTCTATCCATCGAGTAAAGAAAATGAGATAGGAAAAATAAAAACATATGTGCTCTGAAAATGAGACATTGGATCTCCAGCAAATATCACAGCAGGCATAGCACAAAGGTAAGAGATGACAGACCTAGAAGACTCTGTAACCCACCCATTCTGACACATTCCTCAACTTCAGAGACAAGCCCCTGCCATCTCTCCAAATGCTTCCTCATTGCCGCCAAAGAGACAAGAGCCTGTCTAGGAGCCTCCAGTTCCAATTCTTCATGCACCATATGTCGAGCCCTCCAATAAACAAGAAGTTCAGAAGTTCCAAGTTTTATTAGGAAGCTATCATCATGTCACTAACTGTGTGGGAAGTTCAGTGGTACCAAAGCACTACATAATCTTAGGAAAACCTGGGATGTCTTATAGACAGAAATGTCTGGACATTACAAAAGACGACTTCTCTAATTTTTCACCTCCCAAATGGGCTGCATGTGAATTAAATTGCTTCATAATAGCCTTCATCCTAGAGGTGCAGGATTGAATGGGGGAAAATAAAGACTCGATTTTTACATTATTCTTTTTTTTTTTTTTTTTTAGGTTTTTTGAGACAGGGTCTCGCTTTGTGGTTAAGGCTGGCCCTGAGCTCAGCCTCAAATTCACATCACAGCAGTCCTCCTGCCTCTGCCTCCCGAGTGCTGGGATGACAGGCGTGAGCCACCACGCCTGGCACTGTGCTATGTGGTACTGATTGTTGCTGGGCGTGAGTCTCCACACCCAGTATGGTATGTGGTTACCGGGGATTGAACCCGGGTCCTTGCATTTGCAAGACAGGCGCCGGAACCACTGAGCCAACTCCCCGGCCCGATTTTTACATTATTCTTATCTCTGTTATCCATGACACTGTAAATGCCACGTGCTTCAGTCCTGCTTGTGTGAATTTTATTCTTTGCCACACAGAGAAACTCAACCCCTTACTATCTGTTCGGTTCATTCTGCTTGACCCTAGATTCCCAGGGCTTGAAAACACAAAAACTCGTTATTTGCCTTTGATTTTATAATTAAACTGAAATAGATGAAGATTCCAAGTGTTTTATTACATTCCAATTTCCCATTCTCCTCTGATATTTGGTGGGGAAATGGAACACACAGTAAGACCTTTGAAAAAATGTAACACCCGTTAAGGTGAAACATGATGCCAGGTTCTCCTAAACTATAATTTCACAGTACGTGTGTTCATGGAGAGTGCTGCGCTTGCAGCACAGCCAGATGTCCTGTCTTTCCCACTGATGGATGTCGCCATGAGATAGTACTACAATCTCTGAATTCGAGAAGGAGAATGAAACTCTCATTGCCATAATTCTGTCTCTTGGGGTTTCATATTAATGTTCTTAAGTGAAAATGCTGCACGTTTTCGATCTCTCTTTTGTTGGTGTTTCATTTTTCATTAGTGCATCTTTCATCACCCATTGCTTTCATTCTTTGTGGGGAGGTGGTGGGCTCTACCAAAAACCTATAAAAGTAATTATATTTGTAAAGTGAGACCTGGAGATGATTCCCAACTTTGGTACTTTCCTGCTATGTGAGCTTAAATAGAAAGCCAAATGATTACATAGCAAAATTGTGACAGTGAAATAGAAAAATGTCTATGGAGACAGAAGAAAAGATTAAGTTGGCTGAATTAAAAAGTATAAAATAGTTATTATAATGTCATGCTTAAATGTATTATTTATGATTAGTCTGCTTGGCTCCCAAAACACAGCGCCACACTCTGGATGCTTAACAACAGGAAGTCATTTCTCATTGTGAAGAATCCGGAAATCCAAACAACATATCAGCAGGTTTGTTTTTACTAGAAATCTTTCTTTAGCTTTCAGAGATGGCCATCTTCTTCCCGTACTTTCACCTTGTCTATCCTCTGTTCTGCAAAAGCAGTCATGCTTACGGTAAGGGCATCAGTGCAAGAAAGTTGGGAAGACATAATTCAGTCACAACAAAGGTGTAATAAAAAATCTATGATCTGATGCTATACAAAACACTTTAAAGTTTGAAAAATACCTAAGTTCATGTGGGTCTCTGAGAAAGTCACTGGAAAATACCAAACATGGCTTGTTTCTGGATAAAAGCAAACCAGTTTTTGCCCTTACCCAAACCTGATCTTCACAAAGTAAACACTGTCTCAGCTTCAAAGACCCTTCCTTGGGTGTCAGCTTTTCTGGTGGGATCTGATGGGAAACATTTCAGAAGTTGCTGGATACCCTAGACATTTTCCTATTTGATTAGTATATCAATTATACATTTTTATTTTTAATATTTTATCACTAAACTAAGAACTGGAGGGCAAAAGGGAAATCAATGAGGAAGTGTTAACAGAATGCCTGAATACAGCTTTTGATCTGCTGGTGATCTAGTGATTCTTCTCGGTCTCTTTCACTGCTACAATTATTTACTCATACTCTGCAAGTGGAAGAATGTCTATTTGCTACACACTAGACATAGAATCTCTGTGAGGTTCTTTCAGATATAAATACAGAAATAGGCAAAGATGTTCACTTAACTCCTTCTCTAATCAATAGTACTTCCAGCTGCTGTAACAAGCATCTTACAAAACCATTTTCACTTACTCTTTCCTAAAAAAAAAAAAAAAAGAAAGAAACTATTAGGGTCCCTTTTATTTTCCTATTAAACCTTTCCTAAATTTCACAGAATGGCTTCTCAAATCTCCATAAATGTCATTATATCATTAGAATCATCTTTTATTTGCCTGCTCAGATTTCATCCAATTTCGAGCAAAGAGTATATTTTCAGGTATTCTCTACAGAAAGCAGAGTTCTGGGCACCAAGTCCTGCCTGCTGACACATCTTGTTTTTCCTCTCATTTCATTGGTGTGTTCTTCACTGTTTGACTGTTTTCTTATATTGGGTAAACTGTGGTGAAAAACACTTACAAATTACTTGAGACTATCCTTGCATTAGAATGTCATTTAATAAAAATTCTCCATATCACTCAGAAGGTACAATGAGCCTTGAGAGCAAGAAACATTCAACTATTGTTTTGGGCTAACATTTTAAACCAGTGTTTTACTCATTTTTATAACACATCTGTCTACCCCTTACTTCCGAAGAGGCAAACAAACTAGTAGTTGTAGACATTTATTATTGAGCAATTCTCACTGTCACAAAGTGTACACATGTGTTTTCCCATTATCCCATGAAAGATTATGAAAGAAATTAGTTTATCCACTAACCCAAAGTCACAAAGTGAGTAAACCACGAAGTCAGGATGAAAATGCAAACCACAGTCACACATTTATTCCCTATATTTCAGTATCTTTAAAATTAGATTGTCTCTTTATTCCTACACCAAAGAAAGATCTTGCAAGATGCTTCTTCTTCACACTTCTACAGGGAGAGAAATCAATAGGCAGAGCTACACTTAAAAATTCTTTCTTCCTAAACACAGATAACTTTGAAGAAAAGAAAAAGAATCTCATTTAATTAAGTCAACCTGGTTTGGTCTAAATTGAAAGAGATGCAAAGAGGTCGTTTAGGTTGAGCTCCCCACCACCAGATAAAAATATACATTAAGCACTCAAGATTAATTATTGATCACTTTGAGGCTATCAGGAAAGCCACTAAAATAATGACACACAGTCCTTCATACTCTGTAATGGGTCAATGTGGAACACCTCTGGGTTTGTGGTCCTTTTTGCAAAAATCTTTAGCATGTCCTCAATTAATGGAGGCATGTAGGTGTGTGGAACATTATACTGCTTAGGTCTCTTTTTAAATCTAGCTGAATATGTTTCAAGGCATTAATTATACACTGCTTCAATCTTCCCCAGTGGGAAGAAAGATTAACACCGTGTATGTTTTAATAAAATCAAGAGGAGTTACTTTCAAAAAGACACAAAGTTTATTCCTCACGAGGGAAAAAAAATATTCTTTAAATACACCTGAGACTAAGAGGTTCTGTACACCTGAGTTTTGCCTGAAGTGTGGTGGGAAGAGATGTGATCACAAAGGACCCGACTCCGCAGATAAGTTGCAATCTTGTTGGCCAAATGGACAAGAATACATGTGAGTTAGTTAATTATCTTGTATGTGGATCACCTCACTGTCTGCATTACAATTCAAAAGATTTAAGATAAAATATTTCCTGCTTAGGATGAGTTGAGAATTAAGAGATAATATACTTTGAATATTGAGAATATTATTTACTAATAGCTCCAGGAGATACCTAGCTGCTAGAAAATAGAAACAGAATTGTTAAGAAGTAGAAATATGTCCACTGAGACTTGGTGTATGCGTGTGTGTGTGTGTGTGTGTGTGTGTGTGTGTGTGTGTGTGTGTGTGTGTTAGTTTTGTTGAATGTTTGTTCCTCTGAGACCTCACTACACATTGTGAGGATAAAGCATAGTCGACCAAGGAAAAACTCTTCGAATACGGCAAGTCTCATGATTGGATGTTAAGTTCATTTAGAAAGATAACTTTCAGCATCTTACATTAGTATGCTTCAGGTTACATCCAAAGATCAGGAATTCTAAAGAAGGAAGTTGTCAGAGCAAAGTGCTACATGGTTGGAAAAAACTGATACATCCACTCTTCACCAAATACTCCCTTGATTTTTTTGATGTGAGTTTCCAAAGGGGAATTAAAAATCAAGCATAAGGAAGTAAGATCTTCCTGCTCTTCATTGTGTTACTTTGCCTTCCCTGCCACTCACAGGCACAATGAACTCCTGCACTTCCTTTCTTTGGGGTTTCTGAGCAGAGACATGACATGTGCTCTTGCAGCTGGGCTTTCATTCCTGTACTCTGCCAGTACCATGCAAAACCAGCTCTCAAGAGGCTCACAGACCTGCAGGATTTGGAACGTGAGCTGCACATCTGAACTGAACCTGTGACTGGAGCAAAGTTGAACAGAGACCAGCAGAACCACGCTGGCTAAACACAAGAATGTAAGAATTTCCGATGGCATTTCTAGCTACTGAGTTTGGAGTGGTTTGTTATGTAGAATTTTGTAGGCTAGTGAACTCATGGAAACTGCAACTTTACAGAGGCTTCTTCAGGAAGTGATAAAAGCTCTACATTTTCTTCCTAATAAAGCATATAAATAAATTTCAATTTTAACATAGTTCAGAAGGTTCATCGATCCCCAAACTGTCCATGGGGACTAGATTACTAGAAGCATTTGCTTTCTAAGTAAGGATAAAGTTTCTATTTTCTGACCAAACTGGTAGTTAAAATAATATGCAGGAAGAAAAATATATGTGATGTTTTGCAAGTGACTCCTAATAATTTTTAAAGAATGTTTTCTTCTTCTCTTGATCCTCACATCTGATCCATGAGCTAGTCCTATCAAAGCTTTTGTTTATAGGAAGGCTGTAGGACTTGAAAAGAGGGCCATGGAATGGAAAAAAGGAACTAAAATACATCATGCATAGGTACAAATTCCCAATGATGAATGTGATCATAAAATCTACCTAAAATGAACTAATAAACTCAATTTGATGAAGTCCTGCAAGTAACACTTCTGAAGCATATTCTGAAAATCTGTACCTCTCCCCTCCACAACTACTACCCTAGCATCCTTTGCATCCTGATGGTTGTAATAACCCGCCCATTGTCCTCTCTCTCCTGCCTCATCTTGCTGTAATCCATTCTTCACCCAACGCCTAAAGTTCTTTTCAAAATTTCTTCTAGAAATAATGTACTATTCCATAGTATATAATAATTCCAAGAAATCACTTGATGTGCCGGGCGTGGTGGCTCACGCCTGTAATCCCAGCACTCGGGAGGCAGAGGCAGGAGGATTGCTGTGATGTGAGTTTGAGGCTGAGCTCAGGGCCAGCCTGAACCACAAAAGCGAGACCCTGTCTCAAAAAAAAAAAAAAATCACTTGATAACTCAGTTAACCGATGAATTTATATTCTGCTAAGTCTGCAGAATGGGGCAGGGAGCATAATGCTTTTAAAATAGACTATTTAACTACTCATTCATAATATTTGTGCAATAAACATATCCAAATATCAATAAAGCAGTAATAGTAAATAATATATAAAAACAAGACAGAAAAGACTCATACCATGACAATTAGATCAACTTATAAGATCACTATGATATGACAAAAAATTTTTAAAAATATTTTTAAAAACACCTAAAGTCAATGAGAAGTTCAGAATAATTTAATTAATAAAATGAATGTGCATTAATGTATTGCTAAATGGTAAACTTGCATCTTATACAGATTGAACATACATCTGCACTTCCCACCAAATTTGCAAAATGAGTTCACTAGGAAATGTTAGGAAAGAACTGTTATGCACATTCATATACATTTCTGATTACCAAAGGTTTATTTATGGTCAGTTTGCAAACGTATAAGGTGTAACCAAGAAATCAGTTCATAAGGCATCTGTCTCATTCTTCAATAAGCAGAGCCCTGATAAGCACTGCCCATTTTGCTGCCCTTTCCACCTTTTTAGGAATTATAGGAGGCAACAAGATTATCTTCACTGGATTGAGAGAAACCACTGATGATATGAAAATTCCAGAATCTGAGGAGATGGTAGGTCACCATGGAAACTTTGAAGCTAAGTTATCCAATCAGCATAAAAATTGCAAAGGTGGCATTATGTAAAACTTAACATAGAGTCTAGAGTGGTACATTTATAAATAATTTTTTAAAATGTGATCTAGAAACTCATAAAGAAGTAATGTTTGGGGCCGGGGAGTTAGCTCAGTGGTTCTGGCACCTGTCTTGCAAGCGCAAGGACCCAGGTTCGATCCCCAGTAACCACATACCATACTGGGCATGGAGACTCATGCCCAGCAGCAACCAGTACCACATACCACAGTGCCGGGCATGGTGGCTCACGCCTGTCATCCCAGCACTCGTGAGGCAGAGGTAGGAGGATTGCTGTGATGTGAGTTGGAGGCTGAGCTCAGGGCCAGCCTGAACCACAAAGTGAGACCCTGTCTCAAAAAACCTGAAAAAAAAAAAAAAGAAGAAGAAGAAGAAGTAGTACTGCTTATATATCAAATAAATACACAAATATTCAGTAGCTTCGAATATATAAGACTATCTTAGAACTAGATAAACAGTGACTCTGGCCATGAGCAAACTAATGTGCCACTGGACCAAGTCAAAAATCAAGGGTTTCTCTTAAATCTTTTATTCTCCTCATTAGGGAAATACTGATTTTCAGTCTTCCTCAACTCTCATAGCTTTATACTAGTCTTTTTTAACATCATGAATGATGGAACAATTCTGTTACCTTCACACAAAACTTGCAGCTATCTGAGCTTATTAAAATGCTAAAACAGTCAAGGTATTTAAATTATATTTATTATTTCATTTTATGTCAATCTGTTTTCACACAAACACATACAATAAGTAAAAATAAAATTTCACTTAAAAAAATAAAAGGAAGCATTTTATCCCACTGAGGAAGATGATATGATAATAATAGACAATATTAAAAAAATCATTCAACAATGCCCTTGATATACTTGCTCTGTGTTACGCACCCTGCAGGCCCTGGGGATACAGCAGGAGCAGACACAACTGCAGTGAGTCACAGTCTAGTAAGCAGATCTATTTTAATTTGGCTGAAGAGTGATGTTTGAACAACTGCCTGAAACAAAATGGAAACAAATCACATGAAGGAGTGGGCTTTGCAGTTGAAGCCTATGGAAGTAATCACTTGGGCATGTATCATAAAGACTTTAAGGCCACAAACAGCTTCAGCATGATGAACATGGTGCAGAAATTAATGAATCCAAATCAGAGATAGATGAGGTCGGCACCTGTAAAGTCATTCAGGTTAATGGATTTGTATCTTGTTTCAAATGAAAGTGGAAGTCACTGGGTGATTTTAAACAAGGAAGGGAGTGACACAATATGATTTGCATTTTGGAAGGATCCCTCCACCACTGTGGGAAAAAGTGATTATTTAGGAACATAGTGAATGAGAGAAGAAGACTGGTCAGGAGGTTCCATATTATATCAAAAGGAAGATAAAGATGGGCTAAATTATCTTAGCTATCACAATTGGGAAAATCTAATCTATTGCTAGCTGGGCAGCCTAAAATCTGTAAGACTCAGCATGTAGCTTGTAAGTTAGTAAATTCTCAAAAATTTGCAAGGATCGTTTTCTGATAGACAACTAGGGTTCTTTTTGAAACGGGGGTCTCCCTATGCTGCCCAGGCTGGTCCGATACCCTCAATTCACCTGCCTTAAACTCCTGAGTAGCTGGAATGACAGACAGGAGCCACTATGCCTTATTAAAAAAGAATTTTATATGAGTTATAACCCAAATGTCCATCAAATGGAGACTGGATAAAAAAGATGTGGTTTTTTAAAAAGTAAAAGGGTGTACTGCT
>PVIR01000674.1:114124-158698 GCA_004026965.1 Petromus typicus | reverse complement strand
GAAGTGTGGTCAAAGTGGGGCGGGGCGATGAGTGGAAGAGGGCGGGGATATGGGCGGGGGCGGGGAGACTAGGGAGTAGGGCGGGGCGGGGTGGGGAGGGGCGGAGCCGGGCTGTGGAGCAGAACTTGAAGGGCCCAGAGGAGCGAGTGGGGAAGGGAGGGCATGGGGCGAGGTGAGGAGCGGGGCGGGACAGGGCTGAGGAGGCGGAGCAAAGCCTGGCTGGGGGCGGGGAAAAGCTGAGCCGGGGACGAAGCCAGGCCGAAGCAGGACTAGGATAGGACCCTAAGGGTACTGAGGGAGAGAGGGGGCGGGACTAGATCTGGGGGCGGGGACAACAGCGCTTGGGCCGGGGCGGGCGAGGCCCGATTGGGGCAGGGATAGGAGCTCGCGGGGCGGGGCGAAGCCGGCCAGGGCTGAGATAGGATCCTGCGGGACTGGGGCGGGGCGGAGGCGGTCCTGCGCGCCCCCTTCTTTCTTTCTTTCTTTCTTTCTTCCTCTGCCCCCCGCTCAGTCTTTGCGGCCAGCCAGGGGTGCCGACCTCGCTGTCTTTCGCCGGACGCCGAAGCTGCACCGAGGACAGGCGCGTGCACCACCATCGTCCCTCCCACCCCTCATGCTGGGCTGCCCGGGTCCCGGCGGCCACGCGCCGCTGTTCTACCCGCTGCTGCTCCTGCTGTGCGCGCCAGCGCCCGGCGCCCCCGGGCCTGCACCAGGTGGGTGGCCGCTCCTGAGACCCCAAGCCGTCATCTACCGTCCTGCTGGACGAGCCCTTGCTTTCTCACTGAGCAGCGCTTCGCGCCTCCTTCCCGGCGATGCCTGGCCCAGCGCCTCCCAGGGGCGGGCACAAACGCCGGAGCGGCGCCCCCAGCCCTAGTTTGGGGTATTGTTTTGAGACAGGGTCTCACTGAATCAGTAAGTGAGCCTGGCTGGGCTCTAACTCGCAGTCCTCCTGCTTCGGCCTCCCAGATCCTAGGCTTCCAGGAATGTTCCCTGAGCTCCTCCCTCCCACAGGGGTTCTGCTGCTCCCCGCTTAGGCTGGAACTTCGGTCGCGGGTCCCCAGCCTAACCCCGTTCCCATGTAATTCTTGCCTCTGCCTCCTAAGTGAAGGCGCCAGGCTCTGACAGCCCTGCTGCCTACCACTTGGGCCGGCGTCGTGTGCCTAGAAACGGCTCTGGGGTGCGGGGCTGCAGTGAGGTCGGGTGGGCTGGAAACGGAACCACCCCCAGAGGGACTGCACCTGGTCGTGGAGCAACAAAATCTGGTCCCGTAGTCGGACGTGGGGGTGCAGAGGGACGACAATGAACAGCTCCCATCCCGGGCAACAGTTTACTGGCTCCTAAAGGTACCCGCTCCCCAAGAAGCGCAGAACAGACTTTCCTGCGGATGCGGCACAGAGAGGCTAGCTAAGAGGGCTGGACCCGAGTTTGGGCTGGACCCAAGGCAGCATGTAAAAGCTGCTTGTCCCCACTCCCAGGCTGGATGAGGATGATCCGAGGACCGGGAGTGAGCAGCAGAAAGTGTCTCCAAGGAATACCCCAGCCGGAAGCGGGTCCAATCCCCTGGCAGCCGTGGGAAGTGGGGGGGTGGGAGTGGGAACGACCGTATGGGATTCTCGTGAGAACTGATATCCTGAAGGTCAGTTATTTCGTGGCACAGGACAATGGTTTGTATTAGTCTTCCGGGCAGAAACAGTAGGATTAGGGATACTCGGAGAGACCTGCAACCTGGACCTGTGGGAGTGCAGGCTTCCAGATACCTCTCCTGGTGACTTGGGAATTAAATTCTGCTCCGTGTGCCACTGCTGTCCCCAGTAGGAGTGCAGGATAACCCCCCCAAGATCTCTGACCTGAGGCTATGGCTCCTTGCCGATTTTCTTTTGAGCCTAACACCATTGCCCCAAAAGGTCCCTTCGCTGGCCAAAGAGAATTTCCCAAGCTTGCTTTTAGGAGGCTGTTTCTTCACCAGGGACTTGCAGGGCGGCTGGGGTCAGTCCTGTCTCGCACACAGTGACAGATGGCATCTCCCACGAGTGACAAAGTATTTAACGGTGTGACAGGAGCTCTGTCCCGTCAGAGAAGCCAGAAACACTGTTCCCCAGGGACCTTCCCCCATCCACAGAAGTGTGTCCAAGACCCGAGGGAGGAAGGTGGCCTGACCTTAAGGGAGTCTCCAGAGAACTGAGATCCTGAATGACAGTTACTTTGTAGCACAGGTTTGTATTCATCTTCCGGTAAGCCAGTAGGATCAGGGAATGTCTGAGTGGCTTCCTTGGCCATCAAAGGTAGCTTTAGTCGTATAGGCTCAGTACACACGCAAGTCAACTAAAACCAGCAATTCGACAGATTTAAACAGCCTTGGGTAGCACCAGTTTCACCCAACAAGGTCTCCAAGGGGATCTACTATAGGCAGCCCTGAGACAGTTGTTAAATTTTTAATTCGCTCTTTCCCTCTTTAAAGATACTTTAATGACAAAACAGTACAAGCTCATCCTAAAAAATAACTCAGACCGAAACAAATATGTAAAATCACAACCTTCTATAAATATTTTTTTAAACTAAAAAGCATATCAATCTCTTAGGCAGAGATGAAACAAGAAGTTTTTAAATAAATATCTAAGAGGGCCTGGGGTGTAGCTCAGTGATAGAGCACTTATCTGGCATGTGAAAAGAAGGGAGAAATGGAAGAAAAACAATAGCCAAGAGCGCTTTAGAACTTCTCTTGCTAAGTTTCTACTCTAACGGGGCTCACATTTGCTCTGTGCTAGTGATTTGTAGACATTTTTGGACTCACGGTTTATGGTATAGTTTTGTATAGTGGACCTGAGATTTCAGCCCAGACATTCTAGCTCCACATTGCACTAGTCCTAATGTAATTTACCCACGCTGTAGTGTTTGTTACCTAGCAATGCCCATGGGTCTTTTGTTTCCACAGTGCTGGGAATCACACCCACCACTTTGTGCATGCCGGGCCAGCCCTGCACCGCTGAGCTATACTCCACCTCCATTCATGCTTTTCAATTTAATGGAATGTTTCTTTATGATTCAACTAGAATTCCCATCTTGCAATATTCACCCAACATCTAGGGCAGGCGTTGAGACCAGGACTACTGCACATCCACAAGGGCATAGGTCCCTCCCTGGTGACTTTTTGAAGCATTTGGGGCTACTGTCCCCAGCAGATACTCCCCACCCTTCCTTTGAGAATATTATTCCTAAAATTTGCCATTAGCTTCTGTTCTTCCACATGAGGACCTCTGGCCTGGCTTTAAATTGATGCCACCTGAGTTTGCCGATGGCTGCCTTGGTTACGGTTGTTTAGGAACAAGCAACATTCATACTGTAGAGGCTTGGAGAGTAGCTGTCATCTTATTCTCTGTGTTTGTCATTTCACCCCTCAACCTGAGCTGTCCTCTTTCTGTTAGTGGCTCAATTCTCCATGTAGATAAGGAAACTGAGGCTCAGAGAGGTGACACACCTGAGCTCATACAACTGCTGGGTGGCCCACTTGGGACCTAAGCTCAGGTCTTTCTGCTTTTTTCAAACGCTCTGCACTTGACAAGGTATGACATGTCACTCCATTATCTCGTTTCACAAAACATGTCTGTGCCGAGAGTCATTAATATCTTGCTGTTTCTCTTCCTTTCTAGTTTTCTCTCACTTGTTGGAGGACCTGTCACAGGGTTCCTACCCCAAGATGCCCGCCCTGTCCCCACAGCTGGATGAGTCCCCTATGTCAGGGAACATCTCAGTGGGCCCTCTCTGATGAAGCACTTCTTCAGAGCAGTCCCTTCATGGTGTGTCTCTTCCCTTGGCTTAGGCCTTCTCAGCACCCTGTCAGGATGGGGGTCACAGATTCCTGGGGCCCACTTCTCTGTTTTGAAGGTACTATGATGTCTTTAGTGTTTTCCTGGTCTTTGGAGCATGTGGTGCTCCTGCACAATTAGTGGGCCACACACCATATACCAATGGACCTACGTCTTATAACAGAAATGAGCAAACATGGCTGCTAAGGAGAGAAGTTTGTCTTGCAAATGGGGCTTCTTTGTCTGTCCCTTCTTTTCCACATTTGGTTAGAATTCAGTTTTGACAGAGGGAAAGAAAACACAAATGTGTGTAACCTACTGTCAGACAGTGTTGGTGATAACAGGGAGTGGTAGAGACTGAGGTAAGTGGAGGAGACGGGACCCTCCGAAAGGGTAGCCACTCTTCCACCCCAGCTACTTCTGCCAGGTAGAAATTTAGTGCTGACATGGATGGAGAATATGATTTTTCAAGAAAAGCTGAAAATAGAGATTTTTGTAGAAAATCGTGGGATTCTTGGACACTGGCAACTGATGAAATGTTCTTTAATATCTTCTCCAGCCAAAACAGACTAAAAATATTACTAGGCTGACAAAAACAAGTCTGAGGCTGTGGATATAGTTGTGGTTCCAAACGCCTTATGAAGAACCCAGGACAGTAAGGCAGCTTAACTCATCAAGCCCCACATCTTCTGAGTCAGTGGCCCCATCAGAATCTCTGAGAGAGAAGCAGAGAAAACTGTAGATTTCAGGCCCTGGGGGATCGTGGCAATAGATCTGTGAAATCAGAATTTCTGGGCTGGGGCCTGGGTGCCTGTGGTTTTGGGTTGTTTGTTTTTTTTTTTTTTCCCCTAAGCATTGTAGGTACATTTTGTGGGCAGCCAAGTTCACTCCAGGGAAAGATTTCCTAACTGACCTCACCCTCATGGTCAGTGTTCCCCCAAGCTACTGATAAAGAAACAGCTTCCTCGTCCTACTTCCTGGCCATGCTGAGTCAGGGAGCTTGGGATGGGGCCTGAGAAGTTTTTAAAGACATTCCTGTCCAGGAAGTCTGGAAAATCTTTGCACTCGCCCCCTTGAAGCACACTCACGGAAAGACTTGCTCAGAGCCATGGGCCATTCTCCCGGGTCCACCCCACCCGCTCTCAGAGTAGGCTCTTTGGGGCCCGCCCACCTGGGTAGCCGTGGACAGTGTGAGGCCTGCAGCGGAGGACATGTGGTTGGCATGTGCAGGGCATCCTGCATATACTTGACACACAGGAGACATGGAGAGGGTGAATTTGGCTCTGGAGTGTGGCTAAGGGAAGCCTCCAGCCTCCCTTCTGGCTTTGGCAGGCAGCAGCAGAGTCCTGGTAGGACATCTGCGGGGCGCCAGGCATTTCTGTGGGCTGGAGTCCTTGTCGTTACTGGTCAGGATCCAGAAGCTGGGCATAAACCTCGTAGGTCAGTGAATGACCTGAGGTTGGGAGAAACCTCAGACTGGTGATTTTCCTGATTGCTTCTCAGAGCCTAGGAGCTGTAAAATAAAACGGGACAAGACCATAGGCCCTAGGTGCCTCCCCAAAGCCACTCTGCTCTAGCCTATGTAAGTGTCCACGCGAGATTCTTTTTGAGATTAGGTGTGATGGTCAAAAAGTTTGAAAAACTTAATCCAACCCCCTCCTTCCCATTAATGAAAGGGAAGCTGAGGCCCCACCTCCAACAGACTGCTTGGAAAATAGAAGAATATTACTGAAGAGACTAAAGCTATTCAGGAAATGTAGACTCAAGTCTCAGCTCTGTCTCACTCACCACCTTCAGACTTGTCTCTCCACTTCTGTGAGCCTTCTTCCCTTTGCTTCCGCACCTGTAAGACAGTCTGGGTTACAGTGGTTGTGAACCTATGGCTCCTGTGCCTGCAGTAAGCTGTTTGTATCATCAGAAGCACTATAAGATTCACCATCATGAATTACTGTAAGTACCGTGAATTTAAGAGATCTATAAACTTGCATTCAAAAATACTGCATTTCTAATTTTTCTAATCCTCATATGAAATTCATTATTTCCTTATACTACAAATAAAGCTCAATAGCATTAGCAGCATCTGTGATTTAGGCTGGCTTCAAACTTGCAATTCTTAGGCTACAGTCTCCAGAATAAGATGAGATTACAGGCCATGATCTACAGAGAGCAGGGAAGGGGAGGTTGATGGAACCTCTGCCTTGCGTCCTGGCCTCCTGTGAGTCACCACAGCACAAGGCAAGAAGTGAAACTTAGAATAAAGAAGCTCGGTCTTCGACCTGACCAGTGCTGGTGCTGGCAACGAAGGCCCCCTAGCATATCCAATATTTATTGAATACAGTTGTGGGAAGGAATAGAGAAAGCATCTTGTGAAATACTGCTGAACAACTGGCATGATGGCCTGAGGCAGGGCTGTTAGGGAGTTAGCACTACTTATCTTGCTTGGATAGAACAAACTGGCATTGGGACTGGGTGCAATTAGCAAGCAACCCATTGAGTCAGTGAGAAGGCTGGATTCAGGGGAAAGGATTTTAATTGGAGTCACGCTGACCTTAGCTGCCCATAACTCAGCAGAGCCTTGTTAATTCACAGATTAGGGCTTAGACAGCCATGGCAGGAGAGGGCTGGGGCAGTATACGTGCCAATCCATCTGACATGCCCATTTGAGTTACATAGAGCTTCGGTCTGACTCCTGATATAAAACAGTATAGCAGAATGATGAAATGCAACAGGCAGTTGTCACATCAGCCTCAAACTCACAGCAATCCTCCTGCCTCTGCCTCCTGAGTGCTGGGATTACAGGCATGAGCCACCACGCCTGGCACTGTGGCACGTGGTACTGATTACTGGTGGGCGTGAATCACCATACCCGGCATAGTATGAGGTTACCAGGGATCGAACTCAGGACCTTGCACTTGCAAGACAGATGCTAGAAACACTGTAGCTCTTTCATCTTAAAAAAACCAGACCAGCTCCTTCGTAATGGAGTGTTCAGAAGTCGTTCTGAATATTCTCTGTCTCTTGATCCCAAGAGGCTTGGAGATTCCTTCAGTGTCCCCAGGCAGGTGATGGCATGCTTTATAGTAACAACTGTAGCCAGCATCTGGGCCTCCAGGCTCAACCAAACAGCAGGCCAGCCACTGTGGAGAAACTCAGCTCATCCACCCCTCACAGACCCAAGAGTAAGTTCTATTATTATCCCTAGGCTGCAGATTCAGTCAACAAATATCTCCACTTACAGCACTTAAAATCTTTGCCTCTCCAGAGTTTACATTGGGAAGAGAAGGGAGAAAAAAACTAAGTAGAAAACATAATGAAAATTTGTGTCAGAGCGTGGTGGTGGGGGGAGTCCATATTTTGTCTCACTGAGGAGGAGGCGTGGCGCCCAGGCAAGGAGGTGATGTTAGCCTGTGGGAATGCAGGAATAGTACTCAGGGAGGGAACAGGGGTGCAAATCCCTGAGCCAGCAGCCTGTCTGGTCTGTCCAGGATCTTCGAGGAGACCATGGCTGAGCACAAGGATGTGGGGAACATAACTGGAGGCAAGGGGGACCATTCGCTCCCTGGCAGGGACCATTCACTCACCAGAATGATGTTGCTCTGAAGGAAAGTAGCCACATGTGCTGAACACAAGGAGACCTTGGCTGTCTGAGACAGATCTTTCTGAAGGGACTCTGGCTGCAGTACTGGAAGCTGTGCTGTGAAGGGTCCCGGTGTGGATAGTAGGGCACCTGGAGATGAAATGACTGGTAGTATGTACACGGCAGCCTCTGACCCCAGGGCCCTGTCACAGGGTCTCACAGTCATGGTGACTCTCCTGTCAGGGCCTGCAACTGACAGCCTGCAGTCCTTGGACATCGTGCACCCCATGCGCGTGGATGCCACCGGCACCTTCCTGTCCTTCGAGCTTTGGCCACGCACAGTGAAGAAGCGGGCAACGCCAGATGCAGACTCAGATTCGGAGCCTGTGCCCCACGCCACACCCACCTTCTTCCAGCTACAATACCACGGACACGAGCTGCGCTTCAACCTCTCAGCCAATGTGCAGCTGCTGGCACCGGGCTTTATGCTTGAAACACGGCGCACAAGCAACCTGGACCGCACGCACATCCGGCCCCACGCGCCTGCCTGCCACCTGCAGGGCCATGTGCAGGACCCACAGCTGAAGGGCGGCCACGCATCCATCAGTGCCTGTGATGGATTGGTGAGTAGGGACCCTGCCTGGCCTGGTGGTTTGATCACCCACTGTGTCCTTCTCTGTTGTCCTGTTTAACTGATAACACGGGCCTGTTCACCAGGATGGCAGGTTCCAAAGTTTTTTCTAAGCCAGAATCACCCTTGGGGTTTGACAAGCGGGGTGGGAGGGGGCCTAGCACTTGTGCTTCTGAGAATGTCCCAGAAGCCCTGACACTGCAGGGCCCCTGGAACACCACTGTGGAGCTGATCATTTGACCCTCTTGGTTTGTATCAGCTCCTCCATAGACTCCCTTAGTCTTCCCTGGACAGGCCCCAGGAAAGTCTGTCTCATCACTGAGACTCGGTCCCCGACACCCACAGCTTAAAGAAGAGATTTATTCTGGCTCAGTTTCAGTCCATGGTCTGCAGGCGCCAAAGAGGAAATGATGGCAGAGGGGCCCAGTCAACAAAATGCTACTCACTTCATGGAGGACTGAGGCCAAAGGCAGAGAGAGAGCAGAGAGCATAACCAGGGAGTAAGACAGGCCCCAGGACCCAACTCCAAACAGCTAGTCAGATACAAACCCCCTCATCCAGTCACCCAAGACAAGCCCCGTCTGTGAGCATGTGAGGCAGTCGGGGGACACTAGATATAAGTCACGACTCCTCCCCTTGATCGTTGTCCACTCTGCTGGTCTTTAGGCCCCACAGCCCCTCTGCTGAGGCCAATTTCCAGGCCTCGCTGCCTAACTGCCTCCCCACCTGCAGCTATTGGAACCCAGGCCTTGGAGGCCCTGCAGGACCCTCCTCGCACACAGAGTCTGCGCCTGCTCAGTAGTACCTCGTGGAGCCTGGGCAGCAGCTGTGTGTATCAACATGGTTCCCATCTTACAGATGAGGAGTTGGCTCAGAGAGGAGTTTGCCCAGGGTCTCAGGTCATCCAGGACTAGAGACTACATTCAGGCTGGGTCTCTGGTCCCCTGAATGGACATCCTTGGGCCTGTGGACACAAGGGTAGATCTGGTACCAGAGAAGGGAGATTCAAGGGAAATGACACCTCCATCCATCCCAGAGGTGGGCTGCCTTCAGAGGCTTCCATTCCCTCCCTTCTTTGAGTGGACTTGGCAAGGCACCTCTGCCTGTTCCCCATCTCTGGGGAGCCCTGGGCCCATGCAGTGGGCTGTCCTGCTGGGCCACAGACATCTCAGTGGCTTGGATATGGGTGGGGCTGCTTGTGTAGTGACCACTGCATCGCAGAGGCCAAGGACAGATCAGACCATCTGGCCGGCTGGGAGCGACATGGTGGCTGGAGGAACAAAATAGCCTGGAGGCCTGGGCAGGGCCTGCTGGGCTGGAGATGATATATGGGACTGTGCAGGGACCAGATTTAGGTACAGACTGCTCATTCTGAGAGAGGGGCTCTGGTTGTGCAGAGGGCAGGGAAAGACATTCCAGCAGAGGACAGTGTAGACAAAAGCCCAGAGGAAGAGAAGTACTGTGCCTACCTGTGGGCTGAGCTGGGCAGATCGGGTCCTTGAGGTGGTGGGAAGGGAAGCCAGGCACCGGCCCTCCCATGTGACCCAGCTGCCTCTTCCTCAGAAAGGAGTTTTCTGGCTGTCTGGGGAGGACTACTTCATTGAACCCCTGGACAGCACTCCAAACCAGCCCGGCCACGCACGGCCCCATGTGGTGTATAAACACCACAACACCAAGCGGTGGGCAGAAGATGACATCCAGGCTTCCCACACCTGTGGAGTACAAGGTATGCTCACCCCTAGCTGCGCTGCTGGAGGCCCTAGGGACTTTAAGGCTGTTCTGGAAGTCTCTCACAACATCCCTGTGCTTTCTTTGGATGCAAGTGACATGAAAGGGCAAGCAAACTTGGGACCATAGTCCAGGCCTTTAGATAGCTTTGGGTCGGGACTGACTGCTCTCTCCCTGTACCCTGCCCCCATCTTTTTTCCCCCTCCACATGGCTGTGGCACCCCTGGCTCTGCCAGTCACTGTTCCTCAAGTGTCCTGGCCAGCCAGCAGGGCCCATGGCTAAATGCTCTGATCCCTATTCTGGGTTCAGTCACTGGAGACCAATAGCCTAGTACCTAGGCCCCTCTGCAGAGTGGTCATAGTGCCACCCAGTCCAGGGAAGGAGCCGACGGCTGAGAGCTGCTGAAGATTGAGGACTGCTTGGCTAACATTGACCCCAAGCTGCCCACCACTCAAGTTCTCTGTTTCCTGGAAGAGATGTCCACACAAACCTACCCCTTGGCCTCAGTTTCTCCAGATTTGTGGGCATGCTTCCTCAGGGTGGCAAATCCTCAGTGGGGTCAGCTGGGTTGAGTCTTGGCCCTCCCTCAGTAGAGGTTAGATCAGAAGTCTACATGTGGTATCAGGGAGAGAGAGATGCAGAGACAGACCAGCCTCACATGGACAAGGTCACCCTGGAGACGCGTCAGCTAATTCTATTTCTAGGATAATCCTCAAAACCGAGATCAGAGAAGGGAAGTGACCAAGTCAAGGCCACACAGCGCAGTTGAGGGCAGCCCCAGCGAGGGAACTGAGCCTCTCCCTTCTAACTTGTTTCTGTTCATAGCGTGCCAGAACCAGCTTGATAGGGAAAAGCCCTGGGCACATGGGCCTGGTCCAGCTACCCCCACCCCATTGTGTCCTTAGTATCACCAGAGCTGGAGCGTCAGCAAGAGGACTGGGAACAGCCACAGCCCTGGAAGCAACAGCGCCAGAAGCGTTTGTACCATGGTTCGATCAGCAAGGAGAAGTGGGTAGAGACCTTGGTGGTGGCCGATACTAAGATGGTGGAATACCACGGGCAGCCGCAGGTGGAAAACTACGTACTGACCATCATGAATATGGTGAGGCCATCATGATGGTAATAATAATATTTGGTGGGGGAGGAGAGGCTCTGCAATAGGTAGCATTCAAGGTGAATGTGGGGCAGAGTGGCTGGCAGGCTGTACCCAAGACCCTGGTGTAGGCTCTGAGAAGGAAAGAAGGAATTCCAAGTTCCAAAGTCCATGGTGGGACATGGCCTGGTAGGGGCACCAGGGGAGAGCAGCGGCATATGCCCTTCCTCTGCTTTTGGCCACCCAGGATGCCAGGCAGGCCACTGTATGGGAACACTATGGGTGCCTTGTCAGTCACAGCCCAGCTTGCACTTGGGAGGGGAAGGGGACAACAGATGGCCACTGTCTTTTGCTGCCTGGGAGCTCATAGACCATGTGGTTCATTCATGCTGCCCTGAACTAAACCATCTCCTGTGTCCAGACCTGGGTGCTGGGGACACAGGAGTGTCCAGCCTAGACTCACACTGGTTAGAGATGGAGGGATCTACTCAGTTCTTGGTCCATCACCTAGTAACCCTGAGCAAGTAACTCAAGTAATTGAGTAACCCGTAAATGAGGAAGGAAGGTAACACCTTACTCAGCCAGAAAGCTGCTCTTGGTTTCACATGACACTTGAGTCAACAGGGCCCCAAGAAGCAAGGAGCTTGCCAGGCCACCTAGCAAAGCACTGGAGAGCTGCATGGGCACCAAGACTGCTAAGGCCCCCAGGGGCACTGTGGATCCTAGTGTGTGGGAAACCGGGGAAGGGGAGGTAACTAGAACTTTTGCATTAAATTTTAGTCTTTTGTGAGTTGACAGCACACAGCAAAATAAGTAATAATGAAGCAGAAATGAGACTTAGAGAAGCTGAGCTTGGGCCTGATTTATGCTATTCTGGGCAGCAAGGACCCCAGACTCCCACCTCTACACCTTTTATTATATACATTTTTAAAAGACTTGGAAAGGCAAGGAGACACCAACAATAGTCCTAGAAAAGTTATGTAGATGAAGATCTGGCAGGGCAGGGCAGATGTCAGCCACAGTCCTTGAGAAGTTAGGCAGATCCGGTGCAGTTCTGCCCTGAAACATCACAGCACGTGGGACCATCAAGACTATTGCTACCAAAGGTGAAGACAAGAGTTAAGTCTAAAGTCAGTCTGCAGGCAGGAAGGCCTGGTCAATTTTGACCTTATAATTCCAAATAGGATAGTTCCCAACATTAGAGCCTAAGTCAGGTCTGGTAGTGCCTTCCCTGAGGGGCAGATGGGAGCTCCTACAGTCCCCAGAGAAAAATCTCAGCCCTAGCACCCTCAGAAGCCCAGTATAGGCCTCTGCACAGCCTTCTTCCTTCAGAATCCCCACAATCCAGGTAAGAGTCCCCACAATCCAGCCATCTAAAAGCCTACCTGTAAGCACATGAGGATCTTGGAGGACATCTGAATTTAAACTATAACATTCTACCCCTACCCCTGAAAGACTTATGCATATTCATTTTTGTAAAAAGTATTCAGTCCATCCCTTAAGAATTATCAAGCTCTAATGGTCTCAGTATTGCTGAAAAGTCCAGGTGCAAAGTCTCCTCTGAGGCTTTAAGACAAACTCTTAGCTGTGAATTTCTAAAAAATTTAAAAACTTAAACACTGCTGCCATACCACAGAACAGGATAAACGTTCCCCTTCCAAAAGGGAAGAACGGGGATAAAAAAGCAGTAGGACCATAGCAACACTGAAATGAGACAGGGAAAAAAATTAAGTCCTGTTAACTCTATGCCCAGCACCCAGGGGACTCTGCGGTGTGATGTGAGCTTCCAATGCCTTAGGCAGCCCCATACCTAAGACACTGCCAATAACTGTAGCCCTTGTGGGCTTTTCTCTTGGGGTGACTCCGCTGATGGCCTGTGGCTTTCCCCAGACATTCCATGTTCCAGGCTTCTCCAGCTTCCTGGGGCCTCCACTATGTTTTGGGCTTCATTCTCATAGCTTTACACCCACTTCTCTCAGGAGCACACAGCCTGGCCTCTGTGGATTCCTTCTAAAATCTGACTAGAAGTCCCCATGATTGCACAACTCTTATGTTCTCCATACCTGTAAATCCAGCACCATGTGGGTAATGCCAAGGTCTGCAAGCTGCCAGGTCTAACAGTCGCCAGGCCCTTTTGCATCATGGCTGCAGGGACCTCTGAGTGCCTGGATGAACAGAATCCCAAGGAGCCAATTTCCTAGTTGTCTTTTCATCAGCAGGGTGTCCTGGGGCTCTCTTCTCAAAGCAGAGTCTTTTACTTTTGTAATTTTGAGCCTGACAAGAATGGGGTCTTGCTAATTTCTGACATGTCATTAATCCATTTTTTACTGTTGTTTTTATCCAAAGTACTTGGCTTCTTTTTAATGCTAATCTTTTCATTCAGGCTTTCTTGTCCTCCATATTGGCAGACCTCAACTTTATAATATCTTCCTTTCCAATATGAACTTCTAAAACCACCCTCCTTGAGCTGTTTGCTCTTGATTTTTCAATGCTAAAAACCCTCAGCATTACCTCCACCACAGCCTGAATGTTGGGCTGCCTTGAAACTCCCTCTTCCAGATGAATTAGTCCTCTGACCTTAATCTCTGTCTCCTACAAGGCCCTTGAATATGAGCAAAGTGTAAATAAATTTTTGCCAGAGCCTATCATATATGGTCTGGAGTCCAAATGCCAATGGAGTCTTTGTTCCCAGCTGAAATCTCCTGAGCCTTGTCTTTACTGTCTGCCTTCTTGTCCACATTCTTGTCTTCTGAGCTCTGCTTGGAATCTCCAATTAGGATCTCCAAATCTTTCCAAACTCCTCCTGGAACCAATTCTAAAGGCTTCTGAACCACCTGGTCAGGTAATATTATAGCAACAATCTCACTTCTCTGGTATCAAATTCTGTCTTACTTTCTTCATTGCTGGGACAAAATACCCAATGCCCACACTTTACAGAGGAGAGGGTTTTTCAGCTTACATTTCAATTTTAGTCCATAGTAAGCTGATTCCAAAGCAAGACAGCATGGCAGAAGAGAAGATACTCATGTCATGGCCCGGACAGATAGCAAAGAGAGAAAGGAAGGGCAATGGAGAGAAACACTTTTAGGCCATGCTCCAGGGACCTGCCTCTTCTGCCCAGACCTGACTCCTGATAGCAAGTCAGCTATAAGCTCGCATAATCCAATCACCTTACAAAACCTCACCACTGAATACATGAGGCTCTTGGGAGACATCTACATATACACTATAACAAGCCACATCTTTTGGACAGGTGGCCGGTCTGTTTCATGACCCCAGCATTGGAAACCCCATCCACATCACCATTGTGCGTCTGATCCTGCTGGAAGATGAAGAGGTGAGAAGCTGTGTGGCCCCACACTGCCTCCTGGCACTGGCTACTAATTGCTTTTGCCTGTACCCTGAGTGGGCCCGGACAGTTTCCTGTTACCCTCTGATCCCCAACTCTCCCTCTGTTGGCTCCCTGGTGCCCCAGGAGAACCTGCAGGAAGGGAGGAGGCTGGAGGCTGACTGCTCCCTGGGCTTCTGCCTCTTGGCTCTGTATGGTGAGCATCAGGCCTGTCCTGCGGGAGCCCAGGGCAGGCATGAGTAGTCACTGTCTCTGCCGCAGAAGGACTTAAACATCACACACCACGCAGATAGCACGCTGAGAAGCTTCTGCAGGTGGCAAAGAAACATCAACATGAAGGGGGATGCTCACCCTCAGCACCATGACACGGCTATCCTGCTCACCAGGTACACCTGCCCATGGGAGGGTAGGGGCAGGGAGCTCCCTGTGGGAGCTGCTGGGGACAGAGAGAGCGGCATGTCTGCTCATAGTTTACACAGCTCTTTCCTGAACCTGGATGCTGTCAGCACTGGGGATTCTATTTCAGAGTCACTATGGATTTGCATTAGGTTGTCAGAAACAGCACAGAGGGGGCCTATCTCTCCCCCATGCCATTTGCCTAATGGTAACATCCTGCATGACTGCAGGGCAGTACTCCAAGCAGGAGGTGGACATGGGTACGGTCCATCTTGTGAGATCTCATCAGGCCTCCTGGGGTGTGTGTGTGTGTGTGTGTGTGTGTACACATGTGTGCATGTGTGCACATGCATGTTTAGGGCTGTGCACTTTCTCACTGTGTGGCTTCACACATCCACTGCCATAGTCCAGATGCAGGAGTTGTGTCACAAGACTGTCTTGTGCCACCTATTTATGTCACAGCTGCCAGCACATCCCCTGCCTCTGGCCCCTACTCATCCGATCAGAGGCCATATGTTTGAGGCCCAGGTGGACTTGTTTTCCTTGGGCTGAGTGCCAGGAGCTCCCATCCAAACCTGAACTGAGACAGAACCAAACCTGTTCTGGGCACGCCCCTATACCCCCGGCTCACATGGGTGTCTAGTGGGTGGTATGTGACTGAGGGTACCTGCTTCCCAGTGACTACCATGTCAGCCTGATGTCACAGGATGGCAAGGGGCATCCTTCTCAGCCCTGTCTTGGGTGAGCACAGGCCCTGTCTGGCCACCTCTGAAAGCTGTATGTCTCCACCTGTCCAGGATGGACCTGTGTTTAGCCGCGAACAAGCCCTGCGAGACCCTGGGCCTGTCCAACGTGGGGGGCATGTGCCATCTGAACCACAGCTGCAGCGTCAGCGAGGACACTGGCCTGCCGCTGGCCTTCACCGTGGCCCATGAGCTCGGACACAGGTACCATGCCTCTCCTCTCTGCCACCCCAGATTCCGGCTTTAGCTTCCCAAGCTGGGGCAGCATCCTGCCAGATCCATAGGTGACAAAATCATAAAGAAATGAAACTTTCCAGGGTAGGAGCCCCACCTGTACCAGTCCACATATAGCCCCCTGTACTGTCCCCACCCACCTCTAGGCCAGGCTGCTTCCCTGCTGAGCAGGAGGGAGGCTTGCAGGGCTGCTCTGGCCTGAGCTGGTGGAGTCCTATTAAAAGGGGGTTGACATGGGCCCAGAGCCCACGACGTCCCTATTCCTTCTGCTCTACTACCTAGACAAGTGCCCTGCCCTGGCACTGTATGGTCTCCACATTGAAAGGTGACCACAATGGTGTCTGAGGTGCTCTGTCTGCACCACCTGGGGCTGGGGCTCATCTAGGGCATGGCTCATGCCCTCTGCCACCTTGCTCAGGCTGCTTAGCTGCTGAACATAACAGCAGCTTAGGTGTCCAGCAGGGCAGTCAGGGCAGGACAGAGGTGTGGAGTTGTCCCCTTAGATAGTCTGTTGACAGCTACACCTAAAGCCATGAAGGTATCAGTAGAAGAGCTCTCTGTCCAATTCTGCCACTTCCTGTCTATTAATGGGCTCAGTCATTATCCCTCTGGGACAATGGCAAGAACTAAGGAGATGGCATTCTGGAAGGCAGTAGCCTAGGTCCCTTGGCTCAAGGACATTCCTTGGACTAGGGGATGAGAGGCTCTCTGCCCACCAGCTCTTGGCGTAGGTGAGGTTGCATGGCTATAGCAGACTCCCAGCTTGACCACTTGTTCTCCATCATTTGCTACCTCGGGAACAGGGACAGAACTGCTCTTGGTCCCTGTGTCAGGCTCAGGCTAATGCACCTGATGGAAGAGCTCAGGGACACCCATTGTCATACCCACATTGGGCACTAAGGAAATGCCTCAGAGAAGGCATATGGCCTCCCTGGGCCACAGAGCCATCCAGTGGCACAAGCAGCCTAGGGAACCCGTGGGGGAAGGGCAGCCCGTGGCTTCCCGCCGGCTCACCTGCCCCTGGGGCCTATGCTCTCACACAGTTTTGGCATGCATCATGACGGAAGCGGCAATGACTGTGAGCCTGTTGGGAAACCGCATTTCATCATGTCTCCACAGCTCCTGTACGACTCTGCCCAACTCACCTGGTCCCACTGCAGCAGCGAGTACATCACCAGGTTCTTCGAGTAAGTCTGTCCCAGCCTGCACGCTCTGTCCTAACCTCTAGGCCACAGTCCAGGGAGGGGAGGCAGATGGTGGCCATGCAGTGCCAGGGAGGAGGGACACACAGAAAAATCTGTTGGTGTACGTCCAGGGCCCCTAATTCTCCTGGAGGGGACTGCTATACATGAGCTCAGGGACACAGGTGAGAAAGGACAAGCAAATCCAGCTGTCTGGCAAGCAACACCTTTCTCACTTCCTCTCTTGGATTAGCAGGCAGCCTGGGCTCCACGGAGGCCTGTGTAGGAAGGATTTGTGTGTAGCCAGATGTTTCTGATGTTCTCAGAACACCACGAGGTCATGAGAAGAGCTCAAGGCAGAGGCTGCTGAGGGTGTGAATCACGAGGGACGCCACACATCCCAGGGAGAAGCAAGGGAACTGAACAGAGAGCTTGTTCCTTTTTTTAATTTGCTAAGATATTTCCTATTTAATGTTTTACATAAGAAAAATTTAAATTTAAGTTATTAGCATGCATTTTATCCCCGAACTTCATGTGTATAGTTCCCACTCTGCAGTGCTGGGGAATGAACCCCAGGTTCTGCACGTGCCAGCAAGAGCTCCCCAGCCCTGAATGCTAGTTTGAAATGGAAATAATGTGCACAATTTGTCTTCCAGCATGCACATTTACTGAGCAGTAGAGATGCTGCTCCCACTTGTTCGGTTATTTCCAAGGTTATTTTCCTCCTTAATATGTGCACCGTGCCTTCACTGTAGTGGTGCATAAGGAGAGACTGCAAGCAGCGGCTCTGCAGTAGCCTTTCTTTCCCGTTTTTCCTGTGTCAGCCTTGTTAGTGAAGTGATGGACTCTGACCAGCATAGAACCCAAATGAGAACAAGTGATAGGGCTCTTGTTGTTTGCTGTCTAGGGGTTGTTGCCTTTTATCTGCATTAGAAGCTTATTGGGTAGAACAAATCTGTCTGTGTTCTATTCTCTGCCATCTTCATATGCTTGGTTGGTGTCTTGCTGACCTGTAGGTCTGCCAGGACTCTGTACTCAAGGAGCAAAGGTGTGGCAAGGACAGTGGGCAAGTGTGAGTGTGTCTTTTCTGCTCATGCCTGTGGTTCCATGACCCACAGGACATGTTACATTACAAAATTCAGGTCCTGAGAATTCAAGATAGTGGTAGCAGAAGCTTCAGTCACCTTGTTGTCCTTTAGAAATGGCTCACCAGCTCAGAGTATTCCATGTCCTTCTGGCTTCAAACAGAGAATTGAATGTGACTAGCTAAGATGGTGCCAAAAGTTTATTTAAAAAAGGAAAAATGAATCAGGTAAGGAAGAACTGGCTCACTAGAGTGAATCTGGGCTGAACAATGAAAAGAAAGGATAAAAATAAAAGTATAACCTGCATCTAGGAAATGCAGACTAGATGCAGGGTTGGCTACACCGAAGAGTTGCAGTAGTGTGCTCCTTGTGCATCCCATCTTATTTTTACTGACCACATATCATAAAAGCCCACAAGAAGTTTGACATACAGGTCCTATGAACCATCTGGCTCTAATCTGGGGTGTCTTAGAATTGACAGATCCCATTCATTTCATCAACCAGCTTTGCCATTCCCTATCTCCTATCTCATTTCCCCCTGAAAGACATAAACCCTATAAATCTTTATGAAGTGCTGAAGAAGTAGTGGTCTCAGTCTTCTATAGCTTCCTCAAGCTGGAAAATCGTACCTATTAGGGATTACATACTCTCCATCTAACTTGGGGTGTTGTGGCTCATGGCTGGGCTAAGGAAAAAAGAACCTGTCAGAAAATAATGAGAAAAGAATTGGTGACCCCCTAAGCTGTCTGTCTGATAGGAGAAAAAAAACTTTACTAGCTCAAATGTGAGGAGCAGGTCAGATTTTCATGCTACATGTAGAGAAGAATATATATTGAAGAGGTATATCAATAAATTATCAAAAGTCTGAAAGCCATGGCCTCAGCAAGACCTTATTTGTTTATCTGTAGCAATCCTGGAGTCTTGCTTTTCTAAGAGAAATCTCAAGTCTTCCAGAAGCTCACAGGAGTAGCTTTTTCCTTTTGGATGCTCTTGTTCTTTAGACAGTTCAGATGGGACTAGTTTTAATCTCCACAGATGAATCCGGTTATCTATCCCTGCTACCTTTAACTGCAGTCAGTGTTACAAGTATCACTGAAAGGGGGCCTTTCCATTTTGACTTTAACTGGTCTACTGGTGTTCCCTCTCTTAAAATTTTCACAAGCACAGGGTAAGCACCAGATGGTCCCCCTAGGCCAGGAGCTGGCAGGACTCTGTTCCCATACATTTGGATAGCTGCTTGTACTTGGCCCAAATTGATGAGATATTATTAAAAGTCTTGTAGTCTCTGAGTCTACTATTATATCAGAGCATAGAAATTACCTTTTTGTAACATCTCAAATGGGCTCATCTCAGTCCAGTTTTAGGCTTTTATAAACCCTCATGAGTACAATTGGTAACAATTGGAGCAGGACTCAGATGCCTCCTGGTAAAGTTCTGCAAGGGCTTGCTTTAGGGTCTGACTGGCTCTCTCTATCTTCCCAGAAGATTGAGGCTACCAGGTGGAATACAGGGGTTACTTTACACCTAAAGCCTTTGCCACCCCCTGAGTTATTTAGGAAGTAAAAGAGGTATATTGTCATTCTGGAGAGACTGAGGTATGTTCAAATCTGAGGTATGAGGTAGTTCAAATCTGAGGATGATGTCTTTTAGAAGCACCTTGACTATCTCAGTCTTTTCTAAACAGGTAGGAAAGGCTTCAAGCCAGCCTGTGAGGGTGTCAGTTAGGACCTCCATCTGTTTAAATCCTGTACATGGTAGCATATGGGTGAAGTCTAATTGTCAGTCCTCAGGGGATGTCGCTGTCCTCTGTACAGGTCCTAATAAAGGAGGCAGTTTGAGCTTGCTCAGATTGTTGTAGGGCAAGCTTTGCAGACCTATTGGGTAGTTGATGTGTATACCATCTGTTTCCATATGAAAGGAATCACAAAGTGTTTTTTTTTTGTTTTGTTTTGTTGGGTTTTTTGTTTGTTTGTTTATTTGAGACAGGATCTCACTTTTGTAGTCTAAGCTAACCCTGAGCTCAGCCTTGAACTCACAGCAATCCTCCTGCCTCTGACTCCCAAGTGCCGGGATGACAGGCATGAGCCACCATGCCAGGCACTGTGGTATGTGGTTCTGATTGCTGGTGGGCATGAGTCTCCATGCCTAGCATTGTTGTATGTGGTTACCAGGGATCAAACCCAGGACACTGCACTTGCAAGGCAGGCACCAGAAACACTGAGCTAAATCCCCATCCCACAAAGTGTTTTTATAGCTTTCCACTGTATCCCTCAGGGAAGGAATAGTTTATTTCCTTAATATTACCAGAGTGTCTTTTTAATTCCTCCTTGTCCTAAGGCCCATTTATCTTCCTGGAGAATTTAAACTGATTTTAATGGCTCTTCAGGATTTTGCCTCCCTATCAGCTGTTTGATTTCCCGAGGAGATTTTAGACATGTCTCTCTGATGTTCTTTACAGTGCATGACAACAATCTGTCCAAGAAGATAGACTGTCTCTAATAGTTGCAAAATTGCCTGTGTTTTATAGTTGATTGTTTATTTGTCAGTAAGCCTATTTTCTTTCTAGATTGCAACATAGGCATGTAGTACCAGAAAGCCGTATCTGGAGTCTGCATAGATGTTTAACTTTCTGCCTTTTCCTAACATCAATCACCAAGGAAGAGCTGTCAACTCAGTCTTTTGAGCAGAGGTTCCTGGAAGAGGTTTAGCTTCAGTGACCTGTTGTGAACTGACAGCTGTATAACCTGCTTTTGGATGTCCTTCTTGGACAAAGCTACCTACATCAGTGAACCATACCTCCTCACAGTCTTGTAGGGACAGGTCACTGATGTCCTGCCTGCTGCATGGGTCTGGGAGATTACTTGCTCAGGTTGATCAGTCTCTGAGTAACCCTCTGCCTCTGTTTAGGCCCTTGCTGTCACTCTAGCAGAGAATGGAGAAGTGAGGCTCCTAGCAGAAAATGAGGGAGTATAGTGCAAAGCAACTGTTTATTTAAAGGATGGGAAATGTAAAGAAAGCAAGAGAGCTATCTTAGCACGAGAGTGATGCTGCAAGAAGGGGCATCCCACTCAGGATGGCAGGCCCAGTGAGTAGGAGCTGTGTCCACATTTATCAGGGAAGACTGTTTTGTTGATTGGTATGGGCTCAGCCATTCAGGATCTTAGCCTTTGTTTCTGGGAAGGAGGACAAGGTCAGCATGCAGTAAATGTGAGTAACACTTTCATAAAGGATACAGTAGGGTGCAATTTTTTCAAACATGTGATATTCAATAAGTATATATCAGTTAGACTGCAAAAGAGGGGTGGGATGTTGCCATTTGAATTTTAAAGTGACTTAGGGGGGTGGGTCTCAGATTGTTACATTTTTTCATTTGATTAGCTGCTAAGAACTCTTGAAGTGACCTATACCTCCTAAGGATCTTGGAGGAACAAATCACTGATAGACTATCTGTTTGCAAAGGTCTTGGAAATGACTTGTTCAAAAGAATGGCTAACCTTTGGGCCTGTGAGCAAAGAACCAGGGTTGGACCAGGGATTTAGCTCAGTGGTTCTAGCACCTGCCTTGCAAGTGTAAGGTCCTGAATTCAATCCTTGGTAACCACATACACCAGTGCCGGGCATGGTGGCTCAGGCTTGTAATCTCAGCACTCAAGAGGCAGAGGCAGGAAGATGGCTGTGAGTTCAAGGCTCACCTGAGCTACGTAGTGAGCTCAGAGACAGCCTAAACTACAAAGCAAGACCCTGTCTTAAAAAAAAAAAAAAGAATGAGGCTTAATAGTACTGCAAGTTTTTATGATAACCTCAAGAGTGTCTTAGAGCATAGCCTGATACTTCATTAACTTTTTTCTTAGAAACAAGTACCTTTTAGCTCCAGAATATCTCTTACCTGAAGTGGAGTAAGCAGTTGTAGCCTTTGTCTCAAAGATGACTTTGTAGCTTCTTCTGTTGGTACATATGTAGCTGCTATTGTGCTCAGGTAGGGTGGCCATCCAGCAGCCACTCCATTTAATTTCTTGGAGAAGTATGCTCCTGGGTGGGATTCTTGTCCTACCTTTTGGGTCAAGATTCCCAAAGCAATTCCTCCCTTTTCTTATACTTGGAGAAAGAAAGTTTTTATCTTTTGTTTGTTTGTTCATTTTTTAAGTCAGATATTCCCAATGTTGGAGCCTGAGTAAGGGCATGCTTTATTTTTCTAAAGGTGTTGTCCATTACTTTTGTATACTCTAGGGGCACAGACTCAGGGCCTTCACTACTTCATACAAAGGCTTTGCCATTAGTCCAACATTACATTGTCAGATCTTACAAAAGTCTGCCATTCCCAGGGAGGAAGAAAGCTGTTGTTTGGTAGTCAAGGCCCAAGATCACAGATAGCTTGAATCCAGTCCCTAAAGAACAGTCATTTCCAGGTATAAGACTATATCCTAGATACTTAAATTTTTAGAGGGATACCTAAACCTTTTCTTTGGAGACTTTTTTGTACCCCCCCCCTTAGCTAGAAAGTGAAGAATCTGTACAGTGTCATGGTCAGATAGTTGCTGAATTGGATTGCAGACTGGAAACATCGTCTACATACTGCAGACTGATCGCTTATTCTAGCTTTCGGTCCCTTAAGTCTTTCTAGTGCCCAAGTAAACCGGTGAGAACTATCTAAACCCCCATGGCAGAACTGTCCAGGTCTATTGCTGTTTTTGTCTTCTAAGACTGAGAACTAATCAGCATTACCTGGAATTTGGGAGAGAATTATATATGGATCTGCCACTACAGCATGAATTGGAATAATAGCCTTGTTAATGAAGCCATTCTTGGGCCATTCTGTATTCTTTATAGGATGAGGCTTTATTACAGGGAGAATGGGAGGATGGTAAGGGACTGGCAAGGTTTTAAAAGGCTATATTTGAAAAATCTGTTTTAAAAAAACTGGAGGCCTTCACATGCCTTCTGTTTGACTGGAAACTGCTTTTGATTAGGAGACTGGCTGGGGTCTTTTAGTCTTATAATTACTAGCATAGTTGAATTTTCCCTGCCAAGTGTTCCTTTGTACCATCCAGCAGGATTTATCTATTGGCTAATTTGGTCAAGGAAACCTAATGTCATCCCAGAAAGTAAAATCCTTTTTGGCCTTAGCCTGAATCTGAGAATTACCTTCAATTTTGTTAATAAAGTTCTTCCTAGCAAGAGAGTGGGACAATTAGAAACTCATAAATATTTGATCTTCAAAGTGAAGAGGAGTAAAGAATTTCTGCCTAGGGGTCCCTTCAATCCCAACTATGACTATAGACTTAGAAGAGAGTTTTCCAGGAAGAAAATCAAAACAGGATGAGCTGCCCACCTCTATTTATACACAGTTGAATTGACTCACCATGACATCCAAGATTAACCCAGGTTCCTCAGAGGGGATGGTAATGTCTGTGGACAGAGACATTGTAGGTTCCCCTGGGCCTCTTCAGTTGTCAGAGCAGAAAAAGAGGGTTTGGCTGGCCTAGCTGCTCTCTGGAAGCAGGGATGGTCAAACTTCCAGTGTCATGAGTCAGGCGCATTAGCTGTCTCACAAATAGAACAGAGCCCAAGGGGAGTGTAAACTCGTGCCCAATGTCTACTTCCTTTGCACTTGAAACAAGAACCCTTTCCTTGGTTGTACCTCAAGTGACCTGAATGGGTTTAAATCATTACCAGTTGCAACAGCCATAATTTTAGCCATTCTCTTTTGTCTGTCCTCTGGATCACTATTGTTGAGCTCAGAAAAGGCCATGTCCTACAATTGGCCCACAGGTGTCTGTGGCCCCATCTGAAGTTTTTGTAGCTTGCACTAGATATTTGGGGCTGACTGACAGATGAGATGTCTCGTTAGGGCCTCTCCATTCCTGGAAGATGGGTCTATATTAGTATATTTGCAGAAGGTCTCTACTAATCAGTTACCAAACAAAATTGGATTTGCCTTTGCACACTGTAAGATCTCACTCACTTCGTCATAATTAACAGACTTCTTAATCCACTTTTTCACCCTTGTGATAAGAGCAACAGCACACTAGACATTATTTCTAGCCCCTGCTGAATATTATAGTCCCAGCTTGGCTCTATTGATGAGAGAATAGCCTCTCTAGGGTGGTTTCCTTCCCTTTCTAAAACATATTATTTATCTGAATAGTTTCTAGCCTCTCATGGGATTCTTTGTCATTCGTCTGAGATACAGCAAATGGCCAGTAAAATGAATCAGACATCTCACCTTAAGTCAAAAGGAAGGGCCAAAGTTTGGAACCCATTCTGCGAACTTACTAGGGTCTTCTGAGAGCTGACCTGTTGATTCCTTGCACTGTTAGACATCTACCCTTGAGAAAGGAACCTGTACTCGACTATTTCCTTCCACCTCTGGGACTTCTCTTAGGGGAAGGATAAGTTGTGAATTAGAGTATAAGAAGCACTACTTTGGGATCAACTTGTCTCCCACATACTCTAACGGTTCTCTAAAATGCTTCTGAATGTAATTTTCAGAAAATAATCCCAAACAGATCATTCCAATAATTCCCTCCCCCCCAACTTTCCTCTGCCATCTGGGCTAGACAGGGTGCTTGCTTGCTTTTTTTTTCTTTTTTCTTGAGAGTCTGTCTATGCAGTTCAGGCTAGCTTTGAACTCATGTCCTCAAGCGCATAATTATTCTCCTACTTCAGCCACCAGGCATGTGCCATTGCATCCGGCCAAAATGGCTATTTTCAAGGTATTCCCAAAAATTGACCTGGAAAAACTGTCCTCATGTTTGCTGGATCGCAGATTGTTTCGGGGAAATCGGGTGGAGAGATATTTTCTAGTTTCTTATTTGTTTTAGTGTTCCACATTTGTCAAGTAGACTACCAGAGCAGAGTATATGGAAATAAATAGCTTGCCTACCTGGAAATATCTTGACCCTTCCCTCACACCTGCCCAATAGTTTGATTTGACATCAACTATTACATTAGGAGTCACTCTCCCGCACGATGTGGAAGGCACTTTCTATGGTCTTTTAGAGCCCAGAGTTGCTGCTGAGACATGCCATCTGTTCTGACCCCCAAGCCTTTGAATGCAACCTTCTAAAAAGTCTAGAAGCTGTTTGTCTTGTTGTTTTGTTTTGTTTTGTTTTGTTGTTTTGTTTTTTTCTTTTGAGACAGGTCTTCACTTTGTAGCTCAGGCTGGCCTCACACTTGCTGTGATCCTCTTGATGGTCTGTTTTTGTTTGGGCAGACACGCATTGGACCCGTTTAATTTAGCAACTCGTGTCCGTCAGTGCTTCAAGTGTTCTGTAATCACCATGGTACCTTGACTCATGAACTCTATTCTTTCCACCATTCTGGTCACAAACTGAGTTGGACTACAACCAAATAAAACTCAGTGATCAGGTTCAGTGTTGACATTAGGGAGAAATTTGATTTAGTTCTCATCCAATTCAGTTTGTGACCAAAACTGTAGAAAGAACTGAGTCCGTGAACCAAGATGCCACTGTATTTATTTGATAATCTCTCTTCTTTTTTTTTTTTTTCTTTCTGGAACCCTTAATATTTAGCTATTCCCTTTTTTTATTTTCTAGGGGTTATTTTTAAGGTCTCTTTGTATTTTCTGGGTTGCCTTAATTTGTCTTTACCTTATCATCCTTCTGTTATATTTTGGATACTTTCCTATTGTATATTTCATTTTTTGGACATTTTGTTCTTTTATCCTACTCTTAGTTTATGAGTACGATGTCTTCACTTACCTTGAGAAGGTAAGAGTCTTATACCCTGAGGTTATAATTTATACGAATTTTTGTTGTTTTTTGCTCCCTGAAACCTTTTTCTTTTCTTTGGGTAATTTTTAGAAAAATCTTCATTTCATGTTAAAGGTTTCCTTCTGACACACTGGTTGTCTCTCCTGTATGGAGAAGACACAAAAAGGCCACTGGGAAAAGATGGTGTGGGCAGGACTCTCCTCGTCCCCATGACGGGGTAGGCTCTTGCTGAGCAGGGTCCTCCGCTGTTGGCATCTGCAGGCATTGTGCTGAGGGATTCAGCCTCCCCAGAGAGCACTCCTGTCTTTCCCTGGAAAGCATCAAGTCTGGCGCAGCATTCCAGCATCCTCAGAAGGAAGGGTCCCCTTCACTATGGAATGTCACTCTCCCCTTTCTCTGTAGGCCACTCCGCCTCCATCTGCATGTGGCATTCCTGGAGCTTCCTAGTTCACCATCTCCCGAGACTGACTTTGGTCTCACTAGGACCACGCACACAATTGGGTCCTAAGGACTCCCCACTAGGTTTCTGCCCTCAAGTCTGCTGTTCCGGGGACCTCCTGGAGTTCTAAGTGCTGAGCCTTCCGCAGCCCCACTTCTTAGAGTCTGACCTTAAGGCACATGGCTGTCGGCTCTCCTCCCTCCCAAGAGCACAGTGGGGTTTCAGAGGGATCAGAGAGTGTTGACCACTCAGTGTGCCGTGGCTCTCTCGAGTCCACCTACTGTGGCTCCAGGAAGCAACTGCCTGGTCCACAGGGGAAGCCGCAGTGAGGACACTGGCCTCAAAACACAGGGATTGCTAAATTACGGGCTCGGATCGGAAGCAGAGGAGAGATTAATTTGGCAGTTAAAAGCCTAGACTGTGGCCCAGACTCCTACCCGCATTGGCAGACATGTTACATTATCCTTTGAATCTCAAAAAATGGGTCAATGATGGGATGGCCTTGTGCGTTTGCTGGAGCTTTGAATGAGGAAACTACTTAGCGCAGTGTCTACTGCATGGTAACTGTTCCGTATGTGGTGTTGCAGTTCCTGCTCTTATTTTTCTACTATTACTAAGTGATAGATTCTGTGGCCTACGATGAGGAGGAGGGTGTGTCTCCCCCTCCTCAGCGGGCAGAGAATGAGAGAGTTGTTGGAAAATCAGAATAATAGGCACCTCCCAAACACCCCTAGGGCTTGTTCCCTGCTGCCCCACCCCAGGTTGCCACCCAGGACCCTGGCTCTGGGACAGACAGACAGACAGGGGAGTCTCTGTCCTTGGTCAGCTGCTGGAATGCAGAGAGACTTGGCCAAGGGCCTAGCTGAGGGCGGAGGGGACACTGAGGGCCTGAGCCAGCGGCCCCGGCTGAGCACCAGGAAGAGCAAGAAAGAGCCAGAAAGATGGAGATCCTTGCCCGACGGATCAGGGGGTGCTGAGGAGAAAGCCATCATCTCCCCAGATTTATCACACCTTCACCTGCCCATCCTAGGGGTCAGACAGCAGGGGGAAGGAAGAGGTTGTGTTCAGATGGCCACAGCAGCCTCAGGGCAAAGTGGAGCTTTTCCTCAGTATGGAAGGAGCCAAGCTGTCCCCGGAAAGGGCAGGGAGTTCAGCGTGTGAGTCAGGCCATGTTCCCAGGGCCTGGGGCTCTGGAGAAAGCAGACCACCCACCCTCCAGAGGGGCCCAGCAACCCGGACTCCCTGCAGGCAGATGGCTGCATACTGACTGCTCGGATCCAGACGTGACCAATTCACGCTCTCGCCCCGCCTTGTCCCAGTCACCACGGCCCCAAGGCAATAAGGGACACAGAGACGAGAGTGCGGATGACTAGTGCCATGCCAGATAGTCCTTGTGGGTGTCTTGGAAGACAGAGAGGGACACCAGTGTTCTCTGGGGTCAGGAGCCTCGAGGTTGTCTTCCCATGGCCAGTTGGGAGCAGTATACTCTTGGTGGGACTCACGGCCTGGCAAAAGGCAGGTAAGAAAGCTGAATTGGCGAGGAATCTTTGAGGTGGTATAAGGCTGAGAAAGAGTCCCCAGGCTAGTCCAAGTCTTCTAGCCTGAAACACCCAGAAGCCTGTTCAGGCTGGGAAGTGCTTCAGGGGCCCTAGCAAGAGGTCTCATCAGTCAAGAGACTCTGTTCAGACAGGAGAGGAACTGCCCCCATCCTTTCCCTCAAAGCTGTCTTGTGCCGTGTCTTGAACTTCTCCTGTACCCAAGGCACACAGGTCTTTCTCCAGGTGGGCAGCTGTGTACCATCCCAAAGGTCCACCAGTGTCCGCTCTAAACTATCCCACTGCCATTGGAACAAAGGGGCCAAGGGAAGGCTGACGGACATGGAGACCTGGGTGTGTGTCATAGTGCGGAACCTGGCAGGGAGCCAGCCAGAGGAAGGAAGGGCCGGCCGCTGGCCACCGTGTGACTTCCCAAGTAGACACTGCTATTTATACTCAAGGGCTTGACACAGGCCTCCTGTCAGTGAGGACGTGGGGTGGCCCCAGGCCACAGCATCCACAGCCAGGCAGAGGAGAACCCCTGACTCCCCAGACCATCCCTGAGCCTATATGTGGCCCTGACTCTGGAACCAGACCCCGAGGTAGTTGTACGCAGGACCAGCACCTTCAGGCACTCAGCACCAGATCCCAGCTAGGAAATGGATGGGGGGGGGTAGCTGTCAGGTGGGGCCACGTATCCACCCCAGGGAGAGGGCACCCCATCCACACCCACAGTCCTAGAGCACTGGAGGGAAGGAGAGTGCCCAGACCAGGCTGCACCACCCCTTCTATCAGTACCTGTGCCCATTTGCTGCCAGGGAGCCCTCAGGCTCAGCAAGCCCTTGGGCGTTTGTCCTTGTCCTCGACTGCCCCCGCTGCTGGGGTTGTTATCTGGTGTTTGGAGTGATGTGTTGGAAGGTCAGCAGCCCCAGAAGGTGGTAGATGGCTCTGCGCCCTGTGACGTCACCAGACAATCATGATAGTCCAACCCAGGCTGTGAGGTGCCGTGACAGCGTGTACCCAGCACAAAGGCCAGCCTGGCATTAGTCTCCTAGGGCCCAGGTACATCCCACAGCAGCTGGCCGGCCCGTGCCTATTTAGAGGGTCCACAGGGGACCCCACAGGAGACTGAGGAGACCCTCGGGTCCCTGGCAGCACCATGGTCTCCGGGCGTTTGTACACTGCTCTCAGTGCAGCCTGGGTCTCCCACCAGCCAGGCTCTGAGACCACAGACCACCCCCCGCCCAGGCCCATACCTCTGCCCTCTCCGTGCAAGAATCCTTGGGTGTGAGCCCACCGACCTTGCCAGGGAAGACACTGACCTTGTTCTCTGGTTTCCTTCCTTTGTTCCTCCCCCCCTCCATTCCTCCCTTCCTCTCCTCATCTCTCCCACTCTCTTTCCCTTCTCTTTTCCTTCTCTCTTTCTTTTCTTGCTTCCTTGCTGCAGTCTTGGGAGTGGGACACAGAACATCTTGAATGTTAGGCAAGCCCTCATCTCTGAAGTACACCCCTAGCCCTTTTTTTATTTTGAGACCATGTCTTACTAGGTTGCTCAGGCTGATCTAGAGTACCTACCTTAGCCGTCCAAATGAAGCAGGTCAACAGGTGTGCACCACCATGACTAGCTTGACCTTGTTTCTCGACCCCACCATCTCCCACAGCCTCACTGTGTCCTATGAGGTCTCCTCATCCTTTCTCATGCCAGACCCCAGGATGCACTGCCCCAGCCAGCACCCAGTACTCATCCTGCTTGCTGGCCTGGCACAACCTGCAACCAGCCTCCCAGACTCCCCGCCTGGCCAGGGGGCCCTGCATCCTTACTGCCTTGCTGGCTCCAACACTGGATATCTGCACCCCACCCCCAGCCACTGCTACCCCCGGAAATCATGGGCGTTCTCCATCCTCCCTCCAGTGCTCCCTGCCTCCTGTGGCATCTGGGCAGCCATATCTCTGACTCTGCCACAATGAGGGCATCTAATAGGCACAAGGAAGCTAGCTGGAGGGGTGGAGACAGGAGAGCCACCTCACAGTGGGGAAGTGGGTAGGTGGCCCAGCTGCCAGCACAGGGCTGCCCTGGGGACCCAGCCTTCCCAGATGAGCTCAAGCTCTATTTTCCAGGCCCATAACAATGTTCTCCAGACCCTCGAGTGAGGCATGGGGGCCGCAGGAGCTAAGAGCAAGGACCCCCAAAGGTGCTGTGCTGCACCCGAGGAGGGAGTTCATCCACAAGGCCAAGTATGGTGGGCAACAGCTTGTGCCATGGCTGGCACAGCTTAACCAGGTGGCAGTGCCAAGAGGTGAAGGGAGAGGTCTGCAGGGCCAGGCTGGGGCCAGGGGACCTCAGGGCTTTGTGCCCTTCCCACCTCTGCCCTCCCAGCCCCACCGAGGACTTTCCAGCAGCCCCACGTGCTGTCCTCCTGCGCCTCACCCTTCCTTCTGTCCCACCTTTAGCCGTGGATGGGGCATGTGCCTGGATGACTCCCCAACCACTGATGTCATCGACTTCCCCTCCGTGCCACCTGGGGTCCTATACGATGTGGACCACCAGTGCCGCCTCCAGTACGGGCCCAGCTCCATCTTCTGCCAAGATATGGACGTGAGTGTGGCAGGGCAGGAGGGTGCAGGGACCCTCAGCTGTTGGGGACGCCAGCCCTGCTCACCCTGCACCTCGGTGCGCCCCGTGGGTAGGGCCTAGGTGTGGACTCTGGGTTGACCATCCCCACACCCTGGGGACATGGGGGCCTCCCTCAGCCTCTGCCCCTGGCTTTGCATTCTGAGGTCCTGGGGCAGAGTGTGTGATGCCCAGGCCATGGCCTATGATAGACTCCTGACTTCTTGGGGTTCCTCCTAGAGGACAGGCAAGGCTGAGGGATGCACTGTGTGGTCCAGATGTGGGGGAGGCATGGAAGATAGGGTTCTGTGGAGTTCTCATACCTTCAGACCCCTAACATGTGCCAGTCTGTAGAAGTGCCCAGGCCCTTGGGGACAGTGAGGGAAGAGGGTGCGTGGTGGCTCTGGGATGGGAGTGAGGTTATAACCATGCCTCATTTCTACAGAATGTCTGCCACACACTCTGGTGCTCCGTAGGATTGACGTGTCACTCCAAGCTGGACCCCGCTGTGGATGGCACCAAGTGTGGGCACGGCAAGGTAAGGGATGCTCCTGCCACCGCTGTTGGAGGAGAGCGGACTTTCACCGGGCCCCCACTCTGGGGTCACCCTATCTCATAGTCCAGCAGACCTCCAGCCCTCTCTGGCCCAAGGTTACAGACAGAGGCATTGGGACAGGGCTGGGGACAGGGTTCTCTAAGACACCTTCACTCAGAGTCACAAGGGGGCTTCTTCTCATCCCTTGCCCAGCCAGACCTTGAGTCCTAGAACATGTGTGACCACAGGGGTCTCTCTTACCTTCCATCCTTCCCCACTCCCCACCCACTTCATTCCCACCAGGATGAGGATGCCTGACTGGGGTGGGGGTTGCTTTGCCCCCATCTGTCTTGGCAGTGGTGTTTCAATGGGGATTGTGTCCCTGTGGGTTTCCGGCCCGAGCCGGTGGATGGTGGCTGGTCCGACTGGAGCAGCTGGTCTGTCTGCTCGCGGAGCTGTGGCATCGGTGTGCAGAGTACCGAGAGGCGGTGCACACAGCCTGAGTGAGTGGGGCGCGGGTGCCTAGGGGTGGAGGACTGGCTAGATTCTGGAGGCTGACAGGGCTGCATTGGTGACCCCATTGCTGAAAGACAGAAGGCGCATCAGATGCGACAGGCACACTCACCTGGCAGGTGGCTGGAGAGGACAGTGGTCAGCACTTGGCCACCAGACCTTGGAGAGACCAGGGCTCAAGTCCACTCCACCCTACAGTAGAGAGGCTTCGCAAGCCGAAATTTCTCCAGTTTGCCCACCGGGTATAAAGCACTCACAGGCTGTTTTGTGTGCAGTGGGTGCAGCCGGTGTGTGGCGAGCATTCAGCAGGCACTTCAGTGTACCAGCTCTGCCACGTGGCTGAGACAGAGCTGCTGCAGGAAGGGGTGGCTGTGTGGCCTGTGGGGAGTGGTGGCCACTCCCTGGACTGTTCCTTCTCTGAAGAGGATACTGAGAAGCCAATGTGGCACATGCCAGCAATGTGGCAGCTGGGCCAGTGAGATTCAGAACCCCTTCCTCCATGCCCCCACCTCCAGCAGAGTGGGCCAGAGCTGGCCTAGGGAGTAGAGGTGGCCATTGCCCCCAGGCGTGGCTACAGACTCAGGGAAGGCTAGGGTGCTGGGTCTTGAGCACCAGTGCTAGCCATGTCTACTGTGCCCCAGCCTCTCACAGCCCCCACGGAGCAGCCTCAGCCCCATTTATAGAGAAGATCCTGAGACAGAGCCCAGGCGTCCTGCCACCACTGTCCCTTGGGTCCTCACCAGCAGGGCAGAGATGGGGGCTGCCTGGTCTGGGAGGTGGGGTTGAGTACCACAAAGCCCTGAGCATGGCCCGACCACTCCTCACAGACCCAAGTACAAGGGCAAGTTTTGTGTGGGCGAGCGCAGGCGTGTGCGCCTCTGCAACCTGCAGGCCTGCCCACGCGGCCAGCCTTCCTTCCGCCATGTCCAGTGCAGCCAATTCGACTCCAAACCCTACAAGGGCCAGATGTACACATGGATACCCGTGTTTGACTATGGTGAGTCTTCCAACCTGAGAACACTGAGGCCCTAGGGCAGGGGAAATATGAATCTCAGTTCCTCGATGAGGTCGGGGGCAGCCCAGTCATCACCCCTACTCTCCCCACTACCCACTCCCTCCTGACAGCACACATGGCCACTTAGCCACCCAGAGCCCCTCAGCCTGCCATGATAAGCTTGTGATCAATGTCTAGCATGTCCCCCTTCCCTAGGGGACCCCTGTGAGCTGAACTGTCAGCCCACCACTGAGCACTTTTCTGAGAAGCTGCGCGATGCCGTGGTGGATGGCACCCCCTGCTACAAGGATCCGACCATCCGGGACCTCTGCATCAATGGAATCTGCAAGGTAGGTCTGAATAGCAAGGGCACCACCCCAACCACCTGGCTGCAAGCCTGGAGGCCACCAGCTGCTCCTCTGGATTCTTCCTGGCTCCACCTGGCTGCAGCATTGGGCATCCTCGCCTCTGCCCTATCACCCTGGCACTGCAGAACCACCCAGTCTCCTCCAGCCTCCTCACCTGGGCTGTCTGTGCAGGCTTCATCCTCTTGATGGCTAGAGAAGGCTAGGCAATGGTTTCCTCCACCAGAGGAAGGGTTAGAAGGTGGTACAGATGGCACAGGCTCTGAGCTGGCAGAGGAGACGCTCAGTGTTTGGTAACAATTCCAAGTCTCATTTTAGTTCCCAGCCACCTCTTGTCCCTGCTTCTTTCACTCTGTCACCAGTGCGGAGGCCTGACCTCCAAGGAGGCTGGTTACTGGTGCTGGGCAACTGCCCTTGACCATGAGTCTTGGAAATCCTGTGCCTCTCCCCAACCACCTCACCTAAGGTATGGGCTAACCTGCTTTGCACCTCTGGGAAACAAGCTCAGAGGAAGAGAGGCTCCTCTGGGCCAGAGATTTAGCTCAGTGGTTCCAGCATCTGTCTTGCAAGTGTAAGGGCCTGGGTTCAATCCCCAGTAAACACATACAACAATGTAGGTTGTAGAGACTCACGCCCACAATCAGTACCACATACCACAGTGCTGGGCGTGGTGGCTCACGTACTGGTGACTCCAGCACCTGGGTGGCAAAGACAGGAGGATTGCTGCAAGTTCCAGGCTCACCTGGGCCACATAGTGAGCTCAGGTCCAGCCTGAACTACAAAGTGAGACCCTGTCTCAAAAAACAGAGAGAGAGAGAGAGAGAGGTTCCTCCAGGGCCAGATGGCACAGGGGGTGGACAAGGTTCCAAGGGATGGTCAGTGCCCCGCACCAAGGCCTTGGGTCCCACTCACTGTTGCAGAGTGTGGGTTGTGACTTCAAGATTGACTCGGGTGCTGTGGAGGACCGCTGCGGAGTGTGCCAGGGTGACGGCTCCACCTGCCACACTGTGAGAGGAACCTTCGATATGGCCGAGGGCGAGGGTACGAATGGGACCGCCTCGGGGGTTGCACCTGGCCGTAGGGCCTTTCCTTGCTGGCCTGTAGCTTAGCCGTGAGGAGGATGGAGCTGAACTGAGAGGGAGGCCCGGATGTTCTGGAGTTTTAGAAGGCTTTGCAGCCCCAGAATGTAGGGGATGGATCCAGCTGGGGACAAACTAATCAAGGTCCCTAGGAGGGGTGATGGGCATGGCCACGGAGGTAGGGTTTGTGGGCCTTGGGAGGCTCTGGTGGCCCAAGGAAGACTTGGCACTTGCCTTTGAGGAGCTCACACTGATCTAACAGTAGGCTCTAGTGAATGACCAGGGACAACCAGCCTCCTCCTGGGCCTGTGCATGCCCTGACCAACAGGGTACGTGGACGTGGGGCTGATCCCCATGGGGGCACGTGACATCCACATCAAGGAGGTGACCGAGGCTGCCAACTTCCTGGCCCTGCGCAGCAGCGAGGACCCGGACAAGTACTTCCTCAACGGCGGCTGGACCATCCAATGGAGCGGGGACTACCAGGTGGCAGGCACCACCTTCACCTATACCCGTGCGGGAAACCAGGAGAACCTCACATCTCCGGGCCCCACCAGCGAACCTGTCTGGATCCAGGTGCTACATCCTGGGCCCAGGAAGGGACTGCAGAGACAGGATCCCCCCATGGCAGGCTGTGGTCCTGAGGGAACACAGCAGGCTCTGGGAAAGAGCCTGCAGCCAAGCCCTCTGCCTCAGTTTCCCTAGCACTTAAGTGGCCCCACAGAGTAGTCCCAGTTGGCAGATGGGGGGGACCCCATGTGCTCACAGGGTTCCCCTACCTGCCACAGCTGCTGTTCCAGGAGCACAACCCTGGGGTGCACTACGAGTTCACAGTCCACAGAGAATCTGAGAATGTCAACGCGGTGCCGCCACCCAAATTCTTCTGGTACCACGGGCGCTGGAGCGAGTGCACCGTCACCTGTGGCACAGGTGGGACGGGGCAGGCGGAGCCACCACCTGGCTGATGCTGGCTGAGCTGAGGTGTGGGCATAGGCCAAGCCTGAACTGCAGCCACATGACCCCCATGCAGGCTTCAGGGAAGTCACAGTGGCTGCCATCCCACAAAAGATAACCTGGGTGGCACCCAGAAACAGCAAGGCCGGTGCCCACTCACACTCCCCTGCAGTGCCCCAGGGCATCCAGCAGGGGGCGCTGGCGCAGAGGGTGAGGGAACAGGAGCCCTCCATCCCAATACAGGCTATCCGGGTGCCTGGCCTTGGGATGCCGGGGCTCACCCATGTGACTCCACAGGCATGCAAAGGCAGATCGTGTACTGTGTGGAGCAGCAGTCAGGGCTTGTGGACGAGAGACACTGTGACCCCCGGACCCGGCCCAATGACAACCACAGGACCTGCAGTGAGGAGCCCTGCCCGGCCCGGTGAGCTGCCCATCCCCGCCTTGTGCAGGTCCCCTGGGAATGACAGCAGGAATAAAAGGTCATGTCCTGTCACGAGCTTCGGAGATCCACCTGGGCATGGAGCTCTGGGGACTCACCCTCTGGACACCTAGGCCTCCCCATGCAAGGGTCTGCCGTCACTCGTCCCCGTAGCATGCTGATACCACCCTGTGCCCCCGACAGGTGGTGGGCTGGGGAGTGGCAGCACTGCTCCCGCTCTTGCGGGTCCAACGGTGTCTCCCGCCGCGCGGTGCTCTGCCTCCGGAGCGTGGGGATAGAGGAGCAGAGCGCCCTCAGTCTATCCGCCTGTGAGCACCTTCCCCGACCCCCCGCCGAAATGCCCTGTAACCCCAACGTGCCCTGCCCAGCCACCTGGGCTGTGGGCAACTGGTCTGAGGTGAGTAGGGGCCCTGGATGGGAGGCAGAGAGCCTGTGAGAACCCTGACTGCTTGGGTCCAGGTGGAAGGTAGAGGGCGGAGGGCAGAGGACTCAGGGCGCCCTAACCCAGCCCCCACCACGGCCTCCCTGCAGTGCTCGGTGACGTGTGGGAATGGCACGCAGCAGCGAATTACCGTTTGTACCAATGACACGGGCCTCCCCTGTGATGAGGCCAACAAGCCAGCCACCAAGGCCCCCTGCGCCCTGCAGCCCTGTCTGAACATGCTGGCCTTCGAGGCCTCCGGCAGTGGTGCTACCAGCCCTGAGCTCTTCAACGAGGTCGACTTCATCCCCAACTCCCTGGGGGATCGTTCCTTGCCCAACTCCACGCCTGAGTCGGACAGCATCAGCAATCGCATTGAGGATCTGGACCCACTTGGGCCCATGTGGGTGGATGACTTCTACTACGACTACAATTTCATCAATTTCCACGAGGACCTGTCTTATGGGACCCCTGAGGAGCCCAGCCTAGACCCAGTGGGCACCAAGGAATGGGTGCCCCCAACCCCGGACACCCCTGCTGAGCAGCCCATGGAGCCCCCCAGAACAGAGGAAGGGACACAACAGGGAGCTGGCCACCCCTCACCCCCACCCTCGCAGCAGCTCCCTGGGAGCCCAGTGGTCCCTTCCCTGTCTGAGGAAGTCACCCCCACGGGTACCCCTCACCTTGGGCTCCCTATTTTTGTCAAAAGTACAGAGGTACCCACTGCCCCTGAAAGCCCCAATGACCTCCTAGCAAGCGAGGACAGCCGGAGCCCGACACCCCCACCACAGTGGGATGGAGCCAATGACATCTCCAGGGACAGGGAAGAGACTGCGGGCCGCAGGGCACCCCACCTGCCCCAAGGCCCCAGCCCTGTGCAACCCCCCTGGCCTCCTGTCTACCCCACCCCCATCTTTCCGGATCCTGATGTGCTGCTGAGGACAGAGGCTGCGACCTGGGACCCCACAGCAGAAAGGGACCCACCCAGCGAGATGTGGCCCACATCAGGGGCTTCAGCTTTCTCTCCTCTGCCCACTCCTGTGCCCAGCGCCTGGGATGAGGACAGCCCCCTGACAGAGACGGGGACCATCCCTCCAATGGCTGAGGAGGACCACACCCAAGCCTTGCCAGCCGGGAATGCCAGCTGGGAAGTGGGGAATTGGAGCCAGGCAAGTGGTGCAGGGCCAGGCTGAGTTCCTGGCCACCTGCTCTGGGGTGGACAGAGATCTCACAACAGATGGGGGCTGCCCAAGGCAAACAGAGTCTTGCCCTACCCAGCCTGGGTCTGTGCCCCATTGGGCCTCCGTTTTCCCCCTGAGCAGTGACACAGAGGAGGACCCCACCTGCCTGTCTCTTAAGTCCCCAGAGGCCTATTCCCAAACAGCAGGGGGCCATGAGGAAAGGAGCAGCAGACACCAAGAAATGCAGGCTTGCATGCCCTCAGGGCCAGGGAGCTCACCTCCAACTGCAGTGTGGAAGGGGGCTCCCCAGCCTTGGCACCCAGCAGTCCCCTTGGTGGCTCCTCTTTTTCGCCAGGAACTCATGGGATGGGAAAGAGCCCGAGTGCCCTTCCAGTTGCCCAGACTGTCACTGCAAAAGAAATAAGGGCATGCCCTTACGGACAGAGGGACAGGCCAGTGCCAAGCACTGGCTTTGCCTGTGTTTCTAGCAAGTGGGCTGCCAGGGCCAGGATCCGGACCTACTTCCCTAGAGATTCTGAAATCAGTGAGCCCTGTCGGCAGGGCCCTGGGGTGGGACCCAGCAGGTCCCTTGTGGGCAGGGTAGGTGGCAGAATTCCGCCTTTCTCACAATCTTGAGGAATCCATCTTGCTGATAAGGGAAACCAGGTCCCAGGAGAGGAGCCTAGAACAGCCGAGGCAGCTTCACCAAGCAGGTCAGTTCCCCGGCTACAGGAGGCCAGGGAGTGGGGGACCTTCCTGATGTTCATGCCCTCTGTGCCCACAGTGCTCCACCACCTGCGGCCTGGGTGCTATCTGGAGGGTCGTGTACTGCAGCTCTGGCCGGGACCAGGACTGCCCCCTTGCTGGGCGGCCCCAGCCTGCCCGCCACTGCCACCTGCGGCCCTGTGCTGCCTGGCACACAGGCAACTGGAGTAAGGTACATGCAGGGGAAGCCAGGGCACAGCTCCAGGACCAGAGTTCAGGAGCAGCCGGGCAGGGGCTCCGCACACCCATCTGGGTACTGACTCCTGATGTCTTTGGCATCTCTTCAGCTTCCATGTGACTCAGCCAAGTCCCTACTCCCAGGCCCCCTAGATTTTTCTTCCACAAACTCTCCTGTGCCCCCTTTACACCTGTCCCAGCCTATGGCAGCCCTGCTGTTCCACTCCCAGCCTCTCCTTGGGGTTTTGCTTTGTGCTCAGGGATGGGGTCCATCATTGGCCCAGCCACACTCTCAGCACTTATAAGGTGTACACATGGGCTGCACCCACATGTGTTTGGGGGCCCCAGTAATAACGTGTGAGTGCTGTGGGGGTTCATTCACACACGTGAATTGTATGTGCATGTACCTGGGGAGTGTCTCTGGGCTTGAGGGTCACAGATGAGGTTATAAGCACAACATGTACTTAAGTGTGTCACTCGCCTGGCCCTGAGCCTTGGGTTGTGTGTGGATGTGCCTGAGGTATCACATGTGCCTAGGCCCCAGGATTATGTGTGCATGGATCTACGGTTTGTCCATGCATGTTCTTCCACTCCTGGGTTATAACCATGTCTGTATGCATGGAGTGTGTCCATATGTCTCTGATCTAATGTAATAAGCATGTGCATGCATGTAGGGTGGGCGTATCTAGACACTTGGCCCTGGGTTATAAGCATGTGTGTACACATGGGATGCATCCACATGTGTCCCTGGGCACCCGTGTTATAAATGTGTGCACCTGCTTGGTGTAGCACACGTGTCCCTGTCCCACAGTGTTCGCGCAGCTGCGGTGGAGGCTATGCAGTGCGGGACGTGCACTGTGTGAACACGCAGGACCTCCGGCCACTGCGACCCTTCCACTGCCAGCCCGGGCCCGCCAAGCCACCTGCTCAGCAGCCCTGCGGTACGCGTCCCTGCCTAAGCTGGTACACCTCCTCCTGGAGAGAGGTGAGGGGACGTCAGGGGTGGGCCTGGTGCTCCCAAAGGCCCGGCCGTGCTGATCCAGCCAGGCTGACACCCTCCCTCCCTGCCAGTGTTCCGAGGCCTGCGGCGGCGGTGAGCAGCAGCGTCTGGTGACTTGCCCTGAATACGGCCTCTGTGAGGAGGCGCTCAGACCCAACGCCACTCAGCCATGCAACACTCACCCCTGCACCAAATGGGTGGTGGGGCCCTGGGGCCAGGTGAGTGGGGTTGCAGGGAGGGGCAGGGAGCTGGAAGAATCGAGTGCAGGGTGTAGACCGGCCGGGTGCCAGGATGCCAGGGAAGCCTGGGAAAGAGGAGGATTTGGGTTCCGACCCAGCACAGTATCCGAAATGCCAAGGACAGGGGCAAAGAGATGGCAAGTGAGGACCCCCTGGGGCCAAGAGAACAGAGAGGGACCCACAGTGGGGGGGACCCCTCCCTCTTGGACCTGTCTGAGCTTACAGGTTCAGGAATCTCTGATGTACCCTGAACCAGGTCCTGAAGGCAGCAGGGACTGCATTCATGTTCTGGTCCCAGAAGCTGCTGAGTGACTAGCAGGTGGCTTTGCCTCACTGTGCTTGCCCCATTTTAAAGTGGGGACAGCACGGTGGGGGAGGAAGGCTGGAGGCCAAATGAAATAGCACAATTAAGTGCAAGGCCTGCTGAGTCAGCGCAGATGAAACTACACCACCAGGTCCCCAGCTGATGAGAACAAAGCCCAACTGGGGAGGGCCTCTGGCTGAGAAACCTCCTGCCTTTCCTGCCCCCTGCCACCCTGGAGTGCCGTGGTTCCCATCTAGACCACTGGCCACTCTTCCCAGCCTCGGGCAGAATTGTGTGGGGCTCACTTCCTCACCCATTTCCTCAGTGTGGGAGCAGATCCCGCTCTGCATATCCCCCCCGTGGAGGCCTGCTCAGGCCAAGAGTACTGCCCGGGAAGCCCACGTTCCTGCAGTGGGGCTGGTGCCAGGCCTCTCCTCCCCTCCCCTGCAGTGCTCAGCCCCCTGTAGTGGGGGCGTCCAGCGGCGCCTGGTCAAGTGCATCAACACACGGACAGGGCTGCGTGAGGAAGACACCAACCAGTGCAGCCATGAGGCCCGGCCCGAGGGTTCCCGGCCATGCAGCGTGAAGGACTGTGACATCGCTGAGGCCCAGCGTAAGTGTCCCCTCTCTCAGCTCTCAGCTGCAGGTGCGGTGGGATGAGGATGATGCAGAAGCCATCTTACGGTCCCCTCTGTGGTGTGTGGACTCCAGAGCCACGTGGCCATGATGACACGGAGGCAAATGGGGCTCCGTGCTAGAAAGCAGCTCCCCTCCATGGGGGTGACAGCCAAGCCAACGATCACCGGCCACTCCCCTGTAGCAGGGGAGTGTGGGTGAAGGGCCCCAAAACTGTGTGCCCTCCTAGGAAAGCCAGGAGGTCCCAAGGCTCTCCATGCCCAACTAGCCGGATGAGGAAGCCAGGAGTGAGCAGAGGGACTACAGGAAGGGCCTCCCCCAGGGTGTCATAGGTTCCCAATGCTTCTGGCTTCCTGGCCAGCTGGGTCCTTTGGGCAGGCAGAAAGGCCTGGGCCAGAGGTGACCCCCACTTCCTTCCTCGGCCTCAGCTGCCCCCAGCAGTGCTAAACACAGGAAGCCCAGTGGCCCTGGCCTCGCACCTGGGTCTGGTCGTCAGCTGCAGGGCCTTGTTTCCCTTCTTCGTGTGTGAGGCTACCAGACCCTTGTCCCTGCACAAACAGTCTGGATGAAGGCCCAGTTCTTCAATGTTAGGATGTGCTCAAGAGTGGAGCACAGGCCATGTGCCCCTACTGGGTAATATGCGGTGTCTCTGAGAGCGGCGATATAAGTGTGTATTCTCACTGCTGTCGGGTCACAATGCAAGCCATCTACATGTGTCTAAAGTTTAAATCTGCTGCCCACCAGTATTGCTGCTTCCTTGGGAGTGGAGGAAGCACAAATTACAAGTTGGAAAGGACAGGTCTAGAGCTCAGATTTACAGGCTTACTGTGTCTTTTACATGTTTTGATTTTTTTTTTTTTTTGAGTGAGTTTCTTGGAAGAGAAAAAGGCTTGAGTAACTTTTGTGTTTTGAAGCTGCAGTTAAGTATAATTTTAAAATCTCGATGTCTTTATCTCCTTTAGACCTAGTTTTTTTTTTCTTCTGTCTACAAGGTACTCAGGGTAGGTGACTTCTTCCCCTCCTTGTGGCAGCCACCGCTGTCCTCCATTGTAATCGGGGAGAACACAGGGCCACCCGTGCAGCAAAGGAATACAAGCGTAGCTTCCCATGCACCGAGCAGCTCTCCCTGCTGGCCATCTGCCCCAGGACAATGTGGAGGCCAGCAGTTACCCGGGACTGTCCTCCCTCCTTGGCTCCATACAGCCATCTCCACTAGTAACTGGCTGCCCAGTGTCCATGTCTTGCTGCTCTGTCCCTGGCAGGAATGCTCCTCAAAGCCCTGCAGAAGTGCCAGCCACTGAGCCTGCCCATCTCAGCACTGTCCTTAAAGCCTGGAGCTGGAGGCTAGACTCCTATGTACCACATATGGGGACCTGGGGTCTGCAGGGAGTTGGCTGCTGAGGAACCAGCCTGGCTTGGGGGGACTGGGCTTCACATTTTCCTGGCCAGGATGGGCTGTAGGGGGACCTGCCAGGCAGGGAGTTGACTGAGCAGGGTGTCCTCCCAGGGAATTCTTCTCTGCCATATCAAAGTTGCCCTGGGGAGGTGTCCTGACCTCTGAGACCCCTGGGGTTCCCAGGACACAGGATGATCGTGTGACTATGGCTGGACATTTGGAAACCCTAAGACCTCAGGGTGTGTGGTCACCTCACTTGCTGGTAGAGGAAACAGGACTGAGAGGGAAAGAACCTGCAGAAGTTCAGTTTGCAGAGCTCTGACCAGAGCCTGCACTCCCTGGGCTCGTCTGTGTGAGCAGGGGAGGAGGCAGCTGGGGGCCATCAGCAGCACAGGAAGCAAGTCTCGGGCCTGGAGGCCACATCCCAAAATAGATGCTCAGGTCAGCAGGGTCCCCAACCCTAGTCCCTGGAAGCAGCCTACAGCTCCCTCCCCAGTGCCTGCTCTCAGTTTGAATGTTCCCTAGTAATCAGGTGGGGTTCCTGGTGTCCCAAACAAAGAACTGAGTAGGACAGTCAGAAGGAGCAGCACAAGTTAGATGTATTAAAGGGAAAAAAGCCAAGTCACTCTTCAGGGTGAGAGTGCCATGAGGAAGAGCTCACTGCCTACAGGGCAGTGCCAGCTCTCCATGACCTGGTGTTACAGGAGGTCCTGTAGCTGGGACTGATGGGGGTCCTTGCCCACGTGGGGTCCTAGGTCCACTTGTCAATGAGGAGGTTCTGACCACTGGAGAAAAGGATCAGTGTCCAGAGCCTGTGTGTGTGTGTGTACCCAAATGAAGCTGGACATGGGCCACAGATTTTGTCATTTTGGTTTTTTGCGCATGCCTGGGGTTCCCGTGGAATGGAGTGACCTTTATCTCTGTTGCTTTCCTGATGTTTCTGACGTCATCATCCTTGGTTGGTTTTGTCTCTCAGCTCTTGTCCCAGGACTTCCTGTTGTTCAGTTGTCCTTGCTCTACCTCCTGTCTCCCCCTGATGGCCTTTGTGGCTGCACACAAGGCCCAATCCTTAGACTTCATTGCCCACGAGAAGTGGAGGGCCAGCCAGAGGGGGTGGGCCTTGGCTCCAGCCTGAGAACCAGAGGCTAAGGCCCACAAATGGGAAGGTGATCCCTAAGGCCCAGCATGGTGTGTACCAGGACAGCAAAGGGAGGTGGTATGAGTGTGGAACACACACCACTGAGGAGTGACTTGGTTAGGAGACTCAGTGGTGTACCAGGACTTGTTGGGTACTAAGGGTAAGCCGGGGTGAGGGGACACAAGCCCCTGGATGGGCCTTTGGGTACCTTATGTGGTCTAGAAGAGGTGGTCTGGGATTGGTCTGCTAGGATGGGGGTCTCCTGGGGTGAGACGGGCCTACTGAGATGGCCTAGGAAGGGGTACACTAAGGTGGGTCAGGGTGGGGTATTCTGAAGTTGGTTAGGTTGCGTCACCTGAGGTGGGGTAGGATGGTTCTCCTCAGGAGATATAGGATGGTCCCTTTCAATTGGTCTACAATGAAGTCCCCTGAGGTTAGGATGGATCACCTGAGTGGTCTAGAATGGAGTCTTCAAGTGGGCTAGAATAGGGTCACTTAAGACTCTCTAGGATGGGGTCGTCTGAGGTGAGGCAGATAAGGATGAGTTACCATGGAGGGCTAAAATAGGATCTGCTGAGGAGAATGGGATGAGACTATAATGGTCTAGACTGGAATCTTCTGAGGTGAGGTAGGTGGGCTGGTATCAGGTCTCATGAGGTCTAGGATGCTGTCAACTGAGGTGGCCTAAAATGGAGGCACCAGAGGTAAGATGGGCTATGATGGGTCACCTGAGGTTGTCTAGGATGGGGTAACCTGGTAAGGATGCCACTGCATGGTCAAGAATCAGATCTCCTGAAGTGGGCTAGGATGAGGTCTCCTGAGATGAGGGTTAGGATGAGTCATCTAAGCTGGGCTAGGATGAGGTTTCTGGAGTGAAACGAGATTGGTCACCTGAAGTCATCCTGGATGGGAACTCCTGAGGTAATCTTGGTAGTCTCCTCAGATTGTCTCCTGAGGTAAGAAGAGTTAGGATGGCTCATCTGAGTGGTCCAGAATGGGTTCTCCTGAGGTGACATGGACTAAGAGGCATCTCCTGAAGTGAGATGAGTTACAACGGGGTCTGCTGAGGTTGTTTAGAATGGGGCTCTTCTATACTGTTGCAATTTTAGTATATGTGCTGCTGAAGTGAATGGGGCTCTTCTGAGGTGGATGAAGATGACTCACCTGAGGTGAGCTAAGATAGGGTCCACTGAGGTGAGGTGGGCTACACTTCCAGAAGAAGTGTAGCATAGCTTACCTGAAGTGGTCCTGAGTAGGGTCTCCTTAGATGAGGTAGGTTAGGATGGGTCACCTGAGTAATCTAGTGCATGGTCTTCTTAGGTGAGGCCAGCTAGGAATGTGTCACCTGATGTGAGGAGGGTTATGATGGGTCACCTGAATGGTCTAGAATGAGGCCTCCTAAGGGGGGCTAGAAAAAGGTCACCTATGATCCACAAACATCACCCGAGGTGAGGTAGATCCCTCAAAGAGGGCTAGTATGGTGTCACCTGAGGAGATCTAGTAGGAGTCACTTCAGATGGGCTAGAATGGGGTCATTGAGGCAATGTATCCTGGACGATGTATCCTGAGATAAGAAGAATTAAGGTGGATAACTTGTGTGGTATCTGTGCCAAAAATAGTGTTTCCTGAGCCGGGCTAGGATGAGGGTCTCAAGATGAGGAGAGGTAGGATGGGTCACCTGATGCGGTCTAGGTTAGGGTTACCTCGGGTGGTCAGGATGGACTCTCTTGACATGAGTGAGGGTGAGACCTCTCTCAGGTAAGATGGACTAGACTGGATCACCTGATGTCATTCTGGATGGGGTCTCCTAAGGTGAAGAGGGTTAGGATTGGTCGGCTGAGTGAGATGAGTCTAGGGCATGTGTCTGAAAGTGCTCCAGGATGGGTCTCCAGGATGGGCTAAGATGGAGTCTCAGTGCCTTTCTTCCAGGAACCTGAGCCAAGCCCTGCCTGCTCTCCAGCCCTCAGGCCCAGCCACAGGCAAGTGGGTCAGGGTCAGCCACAGCTGGTGGCCAGCAGGTCTAGGGCCATGAGAGCTCCTCCAGAGATGGGAGGGCAGGGGCCCTGCAATTGCCTGCTGATGTCCCTTAAGACTGGGGTTGGAGGGCCGGGGAGTTAGCTCAGTGGTTCCGGCGCCTGTCTCGCAAGCGCAAGGACCCGGGTTCGATTCCCCGGTAACCACATAACAATACTGGGTGTGGAGACCCACACCCAGCAGCAACCAGTACCACATACCACAGTGCCGGGCGTGGTGGCTCACGCCTGTAATCCCAGCACTCGGGAGGCAGAGGCAGGAGG